>PVKC010004659.1:0-19420 GCA_004027635.1 Crocidura indochinensis
TGCCTGCCAGGAGCAATTTCTGAGCATGGAGCCAGGAGTAACCCCTGAACACTGCTGGGTGTGACCCAAAAACTACAAAAAAAAAAAAAAAAAAAAAGATTACAGTCCTCTGTTTAAATATTAAAAGTCAATATTAAGTTAGGAATTAAGTAGCACTAATTGAAATTTGACATTTATTACTTGAACAAAATAGTAAGAAGCTCTTTTTAGAATGTATTCTTTCGCCCTCTAAAAAGGATATTTTTTGAAGGTAGTCATTAGAATTTGCCTTTGGATAGTTAGGAATTACTTGTTTTGGAGGGTGGGGACACACATAGGATTATATTCAGGTTCCCACCTGCAAAGCATGTTCTCCATCCAGAACTTTGTTGTTGTTGTTTTGTTTTTTTTATGGGCCATACCCTGTGACATTCAGGGGTTACTCCTGGCTATGCACTCAGAAATTGCTCCTGGATTGGAGGACCATATGGGACACCAGGAATCAAACTAAGGTCCATTCTGGATTTTGGCTGCCTGTAAGGAAAACACCCTACCGCTGTGCTATCAAGCTGGCCCCTACATCTAGCACTTTGAACCATCTCCTTGACCCTTGAGAATATTTTTTTTGCCTTTCATGCAAGAGGTCATCGGTTCGAATCCCGGTGCCCCATATGGTCCCCCGTGCCTGCCAGGAGCAATTTCTGAGCATGGAGCCAGGAGTAACCCCTGAGCACTGCTGGGTGTGACCCAAAAACCAAAAAAAAAAAAGAGAATATTTTTTTTAAGTAAAATTCAGGGGTTGGAGTGGTGGCACAAGCGGTAGGACACGCTAACCTAGGACAGACTGCAGTTGGATCCCCCAATATCCCATATGGTCCTCCAAGCTAGGAGCAGTTTCTAAGCACATAGCCAGGAGTAGCCTCTGAACATCACTGGGTGTGGTCCCCCCCCCCCAAAAAAAAAAGTAAAATTTAGAGGAAATTGAATTTTATCAGTAGCTTTGTTAATTCTATTAGCTCTTGTTGAAAAAAAAAATTTTATTTTTTTGGTTTTTGGGCTACACCCAGCTGTGCTCAGGGGTTACTCCTGGCTGTCTGCTCAGAAATAGCTCCTGGCAGGCACAGGGCTCCACCAGGATTCGAACCAACCACCCTAGGTCCTGCATTGGCTGCTTGCAAGGCAAATGTCGCTGTACTATCTCTCCGGCTCCTCTTGTTGAAATTTTTAATACTTCTTGTGTTTGACAGTGGTCTTCAGTTAGGGTGATTCTGGAAGCTCCATTTATTTATTTATTTATTTATTGCTATATCTTAGAGGCTAGCAAACTACAACTTCAAGAAAAAGCTGTCATTTGTTTTGATAAATACACATTCATTCTAACTTATAGACATCTAGAAAGTCAGAAATATTTGCTGTCTAACCCAAAATTAAAAAGAATTGCCCACTTCATTGCACCTCATTCAACCAAAGATTTTAAGAAGTCAATGTAATACTTAAGTCTAAAGATATGCAGAACTTTCTTTTTATATTTCTATTCACTTGATAAAAGATTAGGAAGTAAGAAAAGGAGATGATTAGGTTAATCTAACATTCTATTTCCTGACGTATAATTTGCTCACCTTTGCACTAAGATTTGGTATATGACATTGTCCAGATGATTGGATATATTGGGGTTTTTTTTTTCTGTCTTGAAATATTTTTCTATCCCGTTAAAAAGATAAGGATACAAGGAAGATTCATAGTCTGAGTGTTTGTTTACCTTTTCAGCGCAGAAGGATCCAGCACTCAAGTTTCCAATTAGGTGGTTATTTGATCCTCTTTAAAGTTAAGTCTGTTCATTCCCTCTGTTGAAGCAAGTAAGTGCAGTTTCCCCTGATACACTCAAATTTCACATGCTTTGGGATCCTGAGTATACTCGCTACTGTAGATTCTATAATTGATACCAAGAGCTTTTTCCCATATCATATGCATGAATATAATGAAGGTGTTAGAGTAACTTTTCTAGGAGAGCTATAGTGTGCCCTGAGACTAATTATAAACTCTTAAACATTTCTGCTCTGATACTGTTTCCAAAAGAGAATTTTTTTGGAAATTTTGAAAATATTTTAATTTGTTTTTTTCTGATTGCTCATAGTAATGAACACTAGTTATCAAACAAACATTAACTTAATTTTTTAGTTGACAGGACATATCACCAAGATGTGACTTTTTATAAAATACTAGTTGTCTTTTTATTTAGACGATTACTCTTCCAACAAGCCTTGATTACTAGCACTTTATAATCCTGTTCATTGTTTTAGTAGTATATGAGCTAAATTTAAAATAATTTATACAGGGGCCCGGAGATAGCATGGAGGTAAGGCATTTGCCTTTCATGCAAAAGGTCATCGGTTTGAATCCCGGTGCCCCATATGGTCCCCCGTGCCTGCCAGGAGCAGTTTCTGACCATGGAGCCAGGAGTAACCCCTGAGCACTGCCGGATGTGATCCAAAAAAAACAAACAAAAAAAAATAATAATAATTTATACATATCTGAAATGCAGTTAAAAATGGAATCGGTGGTATTATAGATTGTATATATAAAATAAATCTAGTAGGCTCCAAAGTGTAGATTAATCTAAACTCAAGTTTTAATGAAAATATGTCAAAATGTCATTTTATTGATGAGAATACTGTAAAGAATATACAGGTTTCTGCTTAGAGAAAGGAAGCACTGCTTTATTTTAAAATGTGCATATCACACAATAGAAGAAATGGAATTTCTATAAACCTCTACATGTTATCATAAATTAGATCTTGAATTTCTTAGTAAAAACTAAGGCATACTTTCCTGCTTTGTTCTTCAGCAACAGAACTATTTTAAAGTTTGACTTTCAAAAATTAATTTACAGGGGGTCGGAGAGATAGCATGGAGGTAGGGAGTTTGGCTTGCATGCAGAAGGACAGTGGTTTGAATCCTGGCATCCCATATGGTCCCCCGAGCCTGCCAGGAGCCATTTCTGAGTGTAGAATCTGAGCACTGCCGGGTGTGACCCCCCACACACACACACAAAAAAATTAATTTACAAAAGAAAACCTCATGTATTCCTCCCCTCCCCAAAAAGAAAACTATTTCATGGTACTTTTCACATGCATCCTGTTAACTAAAGTGTGTAAGTGGTAGTAAGAAACATTCCAGTACAGTGAAAAAAATATGAATGTTAGCCTGACTTTTTATTTTTTATGGAGATTATTGAGACTTTTAACAAGAATTTTCTTGACTGGGAATATGGTTTAGTGGTAGAGTGCCTGCCTTACATGTGTGAAGACTTGATTTGCTCTCTTGTATTTACTGCCCCAATTGTTTTCCCACTGTAATTAGATAATTCTTCAGTGTATAATTTTATTACTGTTTGTAAAGTGCCAGGTATGGTGCTGGCATGTAACTACATTTATTTGTCATTGTATATTTATTTTTAGGAAATTATAGTTCACACTTGATGGTGCTCTGGGCTCTAGGCTCTGGGCTTGGGAATCACTCCTGTTAGTGCTCAGAGGACCATATGTGGTGCAGGGATCAAACTCAGGTCAGCCAAATGCAAAACAAGTTTACCTGTTCTCTCTCTTTGGCCCCCAGTATAATTAAGTCAGGCATTGTTTTCAGTCTTTATACCTATAAAAACCACTTGCTTTAAACTGAATAAGGTAAACCTTTGAGCTGTTTTTGTTTCTTACAGGTAGGGATAGCACTTAAGGTATTTGCCTGACAGGGTCAGTGTTGTGGACCACCAAGATCACTGCTAACTGTGCTTACAGGTCACCTAGCAATTCTGGGGGCAGCATGTTATGTTGAGGTACAACTCAGGGCCCTCACACATGCTTTACATGTGTGTTACCACTTGAGATATCTTCCTGATCCCAGACTCGTTTGTTCATCTTTTCACCACCGTGGGCGAATCAGTCCACAAACCAGAGATTGAAAACTACTAAATTACTAAGTAAATCTTTAGAATAGTTGTTTTCTCTCTATTATAATAGTAAACTCTGCGTTTGTTTTAGTAATGAAGTTTTGGTATTAATAAAATTAGAAAAATGAAAATAAATCTTTGGTGGGGGATGTTTTGATGCAGACAGCTTTACTAAACCGCCTGGAACGAATTTTCGAAGCATGTTTTCCTTCGGTATTTGTCCCTGAAAATGAAGAGGAAGTTACTTCCCTAAAGCACTTGTTGGAAACAAGCACCTTGCCAGTAAAAACAAGAGAGGCCTTAGCAGAAAGTGGGTAAGTATTAGACAGCTTTTAGAAGGCATGTCTAATATATATATATATATATATATATATATATATATCTTTTTTAGTTTCAGTGTTTTAATTTATATGGTAAAATACTAAGGCTCTAAGATATTGTTATGGTTTAAAAGTTATATGCACTCAAAATATAAAAAATCATTATTTCTATTTTTATGCTATTTTCTTTGGGGAGGTGCCTTCCAAGTAATCAGTGTTGCTCCACCCCCATCCCCAGTTGGCTCTTGGCTATTTAACATCGTCAGCAATTCAATGCTAGAGCCCAATGATATGGTATACACAGATTCTATAGTGGTAGGGCTCACTAGGGCTTCCCTGCAGGCTTCCAGAGCCTGGGAGTGAGGCCATGTCGAAACAGGGATCAGCCCCATCAAGTGCATACCTTACCTATGCCTGATCTTTCTAAGTCACTATTATCAATCAGTTTTATATATCTTCCTTTGACATGGCCCCTAAGCTATTCCTTTAGTATTTTTAAATCAGTGTTCTTAACAGTTATTTTTATATATTAACCTTTGACTTCCAAGTGTGATGATAGGTGAGTATTTGTATCTTACATGTCCATTCTTCCTTCATCTTCTTTTATTGTGCCTATTAGTTAACTTATTTGTCATTTGCATTATCATAATTATGTAAATAGTGTCCACTGCTAAACCACTATTCTCTTTTTGGTACACCTTTTCCCTGAATTTATTGATTTTATATTTTTAAAATGACTAATTGCCTTACTTTTTCATCTGTCTGTTAAATATTTTTTCTAGCACACTCATAGCTTGATAGTAGTACCATTTGTTTTTTGTTTGTTTTGTTTTGTTTTGTAAGTAAAATTTAATTTTATCCTCACATTATATATATATATATATATGTATATATATATATATATAGGATCTTTGTTGGTGATATTCTGAAATTTCAGTGAATGAAATATCTTGATAGATTTTTTTTCATTCAGTGGACTGAGCACCTAATACAGGACCTTTAATTTTTGGAGGTTTTCAATCTTAAACACTAGGCAGGTCCCTTTATTGATAATCAACTCCTCTCCTTAGTTTTCTCCTTCTAGACTCTCAATCATCAAATGTTAGGAAGTTTCTAGATTGTTTTCCTGATTTTACTTAATTCATATATATTTTTATTCCAGAATTATTGTTCCGTTAAATTTCCCTCTTCTTTATCTTCACATGCATTTTTGGTTTTTCGGGTCATACCCGGCAGCACTCAGGGATTACTCCTGGCTCTATACTCAGAAATCACTCCTGGCAGGCTCGGGGACCATATGGGATGCTGGGATTCGAACCACCGTCCTTCTGCGTCTAAGGCAAACACCTTACCGCTGTGCTCTCTCTGGCCCCTCCACATGCATTCTTTTCCTCAGAAGATCTTTTTCCATTTGGATTTAGATAAATCCATTCTTGCCCTTTTTTTCCTTTGTTTTAAGTACAGTACAGGGTTTTAAGTATTTTATTTTTTAATTTTTTATTTATTTATTTTTGGTTTTTGGGCCATACCCGGCGGCGGCGGCGCTTAGGGTTTATTCCTGGCTATCTGCTCAAAAATAGCTCCTGGCAGGCATGGGGGACCATATGGGACACCGGGATTCGAACCAACTATCTTGGGTGCTGGATCGGCTGCTTGCAAGGCAAACGCTGCTATGCTATCTCTCCGGCTCCAAGTATTTTATTTTTTATTGAATATGGAATGTATTCTGTTTCTTGATGTTTTGGGATAATTTCTAAAGTTGGACCAAAATATTTATATTTTATCTCTTAAAACGTTTTTGTTTAATTATAATGATTGGGCTAGAGCAATAGTACAGAGTTTTAAGGTGCTTGCCTTGCATGCAGCCAGCATGGTTTGATTCACAGCACAATAGGGTACCTGAAGCATTGCTTGGAGTGATCCCTGAGTTCAGCTAACCAATACAGTGATTATAAGGTCAGCGATATCATACAGGGTGAGACACTAGCTTTGAATAATTACATATTAATCCCAAACTTTAATTATGCCACACACTTTTGAGTCCCTGGCACCAAATATGTTTCCTCAGAGCACCACTAGATGTCATTCCTGAGCTCAGAGCAGAAATAGCCACTGAACTGTGTGTGGCCCAAAAAGGAAAAATAACTCACAAATAAAGCCTGATTTTATAAAAAAAAAAAAAAAGATATTCATTGTTTTACTATAGTGTGCATCAAATATTATAAACATTTATTTAAGCTGTAGGATTATGGCTAGATATAATGGTTAACTTGATATAGTGCAACTGTTGAAAAGGATATTGATGAAATGCTTAAAATCTGAAAACATTGCACAGAATTAAATATCTATACTATATATGTGTGTGTATATACACACACACACACACACACACACACACACACACACACATATATATATTTATATATATATATATATATATACTCTCATTGTTTGGATCAAGACTCAAGAAGAAAAAGAATACTGATTTGTTGTATTGAAATAGTAGAATACTGAGTGATGTTATTTCTTTTTATTTTGTTTTGCTTTGGTTTTGGATTTTGGCCATACTCAGTGATGTTCAGGTGTTACTCCCGACTCTACACTCAAGAATTATTCCTGGCAGTGCTTGTGGGACCATATGGGATACCAGGAATCAAACCCACATTGGCCAGCCCCTTGCAAGGCAAATGTCCTGCTTGCTGTGCTATCACTTCAGCCCTCTTTTAATGTTCTTTATTACAGTTAAAAGAATACATAGCCTTAATTTTTGCTTAATTATTAGAATTGCTTTAAATACGTTTAACTTTCTAATTCAGTTGTTTTAAATTATCTGTTGTCTATTTTATTCAGATATTATAAATTATATTGATACCAAATTAATTGAAATATGCATTATTTTATAGTTACACTTAAAGTAAATTTTGTGATGAAAGCTGCTGAGTAACCCATTGTTGGTGGATTCCTTGTGATTTTTTGCAGGGAACTACTGAATGTGTGGAACGAGCTGCAGGATATCCATGATGCACATGGCTTAAGATATCAGTGGGGCGGCTCACATAGCAACAAGAAGCTTTTGTGCTCCTTAGGAATAGATACCCGAAACATTGTGAGTTTGTTAGTGCCTTGGAAATTTTTAAAATCAATATTTGAATGTTTTTAAATTTCTCTTAAAGCTTTATTAACAAAGATAAGTCCCTGAGAGAAAAAAAGTTTTAGCTGGTTTAAATGCTTATGTTTTGAGTGTAAAACTTTTAAACACAAATCTAAATTTGCCTCTAATCTATAGTTCAGGTTTTTAGAAAAAGTTGTTTCAGAGTTTTGAATTATTTTGTTTTAGTGTTTTAAAGCAAAATAAAACAATGGGACTGGGAGATAAAAACAAATTCATTTGGAAAGTTTATCAGATTTCTTCAGTTTACCATTTGCCACACACATAGTAAAGTATTAAAAGAAGATTTTGAAAATTATTTCATTGTACAATTATTTCATTGATCATTCTCTAAGCATCTGTTCTTTCTCTCTAACCTGTATATAGCTCTTCACGGGCAATAAAAAGCAGCCTGTTATAGTGCCCATGTATGCAGCAGGATTGGTAAGTACAGAAATTTTCTGTGTATTTATCATTGCTCATTTTTTCCTGTAAAATAATCTTATATAGCATGACATAGAAAGTGGTGTTTTGGGGCCGGGTGGTGACACTGGAGGTAAGGTGCCTGCCTTGTCTGCGCTAGCCTAGGACGGACCTTGGTTCGATCCCCCGGTTCCCATATGGTCCCCCAAGCCAGGAGCGACTTCTGAGCGCATAGCTCAGAAGTATTTGGCTGTAGCCCAAAAACAAAACAAAAAAAAAAAGTGGAGTTTTATTAATATTATAGTTGTTTTGGCCTTTGGATCACATCCAGCTGTTTCCAAGGTTGACTACTCCTGGTTCTATGCTCGGAGTCACTTCTGACAGTGTTTGGGGATTGTATGTGGTGCTGGAGATTTGATCATAGGCCAGCCACATACTTTTAAGGCAAGTGCTTTAACCCCTATATTATCTCTGATGAAAGTATATTTTAAGGGCAAGATATATGGAAACATTTAAGGAATCAGCATAATACCCTTTTGATCTCACAGATCCATTTAGATTTTGATATGAGGTTATTTTTGTATAGTCAATTACAGACACTATTGTTTTAGATTAAAACTTATATTTACCTTAGTAATAATGTTCAGACTCTTTGTAAAATGTATCTATGTATCTTTGGAGGTTTTTTTTTCCTCTCTTTTTAATTCCCCCCTGAATTTGTTTTTTCAAAAGGAACAAGCAGATATATCAGTAGGTCATAGAACATTTGTTTTAATCCAATTGTGGTCAATATTAAGTAAGACAATATTGAGACTGTGGCTATATGAAAAAGCTTAGAAATACCAAATTATATGAAATGAAAATGAGGCAGGCAAGATCTTAATTGATCTTTAGTTTTTGCATTAATATTTTAAGTTTGTCGAGTTGAGGCTGAAGCAGTAGTACAGAAATTGGACTGATTGCTTTGCTTGCTAGCTGACCCAGATTCAATCTACAGTGTCACTTATGGTTCCTTCAAACCTGCCGAGAGTGTAGAGTCAGAAGTAGGCCCTGAGCACAACCAAGTATACCACAAAGACAAAGAGTAATTGTGTTGAACTTTTTTTTTCCCCCAGATTTGCCAGGTAGTCCAGGGTAACTGAGGGATTTTTACTGTTTTACTTAAGTGTGACATGTTTGTGCTATTTGGTGTGTCTTCAAGTTAATTGGTGAATAAAATACCCAATTTAATACATTAAAACTATTTTACTATTTTAAATGTCATCAATAACTTGAAAATAAGAGGGAAAATTGTCTTAAAAGGGCAAAAAGGGAAACAGTTGATATGTAATTTCAGTTACACAACCCATTATTTGCATGTGAAAAAGAGTTTGCTGTGAAACTTGATCTTATTCTTCGACTTTATCCCTGAATAAGAACTAATGATAACAAAATGATTTGCTTTTGTAGCTTTGTGGAATTGAACAAAAACTTTCTGTGCTTGATCATTTTAATCCAATTTCTACTCCTTTATTGGTGATATGTTGATATATTTTGAAAAATCACTCTTATACTTGTTTCTGTCATAAGCAGAAATAATCGAGCATGCTATTTTTTAAAACTTTTTTGTTCTTTGGATTTGACTTTTCCTCAAGTAGTACATTCTAAAGGCTGTTGGTACTGATGTCATGGTCTGAATATGAAGTAGGAATTTAATTTGTAAGAACTTTCTTTCACAAGGTTGAGGACAGTAATCCTCTTAATGCTTACGTGTAAGCTAGCACATTAGCCAGATCTTTTCAATTTCGTGAAGAGTTAGACTGTTTAACCTGAATTATAAATGTTATTAGTGATAATTTTAACATTGTTAAGCTCTTAAAACCAGTGTTAATGTGGTAAATATATGTCTTTTTGTGTGTCTGGTTTCAAATTTTAATTATACCTGATTTATTTTTCTTACCGTCTTTTACATGTGAGAGAGATGTAATAACTCTGATACTATCTAAAGCAGTACTTCTGAGTTATTTTCTGTCATGTCCCCTAGGAAGAAGAAAACATTTTTTGCACCCCAGCACGACTGTAAATAGTATCTTTATTTAAAAAAACTTTGACATGCAAAACAAAAATATATAAAATAATTTGAGCTGATTTTTTAATCAGGTGATGTCTGGATTAATGGCTACAATGAGCACGTTTTGCAATGCATACTTTTCGAAGCAGGGTTTGAAGCAGGACACAGCAACTCTCAGCTCCAGAGATATACAGAGACATAAACACGGGACTTGTTATGACAGTGTTTGCCAGGTCAAACACGTCCCCCTTTAGGAAGCCTAGCACCCCCTCCCCGGGGGGACACGCCCCACTATTTGAGAACCATTGATCTAAAGGAATAAATAGTATCTAAAATTTAAATCACTGGCTCTTGCACTTTCTTATGCTTCAGAATTACTTGGCAGGTTAGTAAAAATCAGATTGCTGGGCACTATCCCCAGAGTTATTTAGGACTAGGATGGAGCTTGAGAATTTGCACATTTTACAAATTTTCAGGTGATGCAGAAATAACTGATTGGGACCACACTTTGAGAACCTCTGGTTTCAATACCAGTTTACATTAAAAAAAAAAAAAAAAAAAGACCCAAGGACTGGCAGAGAGTGCAAGAAATAAGGAGCCTGTCCTTCATGTAGCCAAACCAGTTTCATTCCTCAGCGCTCTTGTGATCACCTTCACTTCGGAACACAGAAACAGAAATAATTGCTGTACTACTTGATATGGCCCAAAAATAAAAATAAGAGGAAAAATAAAAAACAAGAGGCTAAAACTAATTGTCAAATGCCTTGACTTTTTCATTAAAGAACTGATTATAGTATCTGAATTTTGTTTATCTGGTTAATAATTGAAGGTCTTATCAAGTATAACTTTGAAATACATAAATACTTAACATGTTTTAATACCATTAACTAGATTATTACCTAAATTGTTTCATTCTTATTAGTGTTTTTATAGTGTATTGATGCAAAAGCTTTTCTGTTTTATCTACCTATTCTTTTTTTTTGGTGGGGGGGGGGTCCACACCTGGCAGTGCTCAGGCATTACTTCTGGCAGGCTTAGGAGACCATATGGGATGCCAGAAATTGAATCAGGTCAGCCAGCTGCAAGGCAAACATCCTATTCACCATGCTATCGCTCCGGCCCCTATGGATCCATTCTGGTGATATTGTTTTCTTAACATATTTATTAGATTTATAACATATCTAGTGGAACATTGTGCTTTCCTTCTAGAATGACAGTCTCCTCTTTGGCAGTTCAAGGAACTAAGACACTAAGTTCACAATGAAATACATAGGTATCACCATACCATAATGGTATACTATATAGTCATCTCTTTCCTGAGCATTATAATGCCATAGTCTGTTTAAAGAGTGTCCTTTCCTGAAATTGTAGTGATGAAACATAAAAGTGTTGGATTATACAGATCAACTATACCTGTTGTGTTTGTCTCTTTCTTTTTTTTTTTTTTAAAATATGGAACGCTTCACGAATTTGCGTGTCATCCTTGTGCAGGGGCCATGCTAATCTTCTCTGTATCATTCCAATTTTAGTATATGTGCTGCCGAAGCGAGCACTCTTTCCTCTTCTTGTGTTTGTTAGTTTGGGGTGGTGCTCAAACTGAAGACCTTATCTATACGAGACAGTCACCACAGCAATACATCTCTAGTCTCCAAAACTCATGTTTTTAACTATATTTATTTAAACTTTTATTTATTTAAGCCATATTTATTTGAATTTTTATTTTAAAAATTATTTAATTATCAAAAGCATATGCACATTTTGAGATAGCAGAGAACAGGAGGATAGGGAAAGAGGCAAGCACAACAGTATATTTCAGCTATTCCTAAGAATCCAACAAAGCAACTGCAAGTGATTCAGATTTGTTTGTTTTGTTCTGGTTTGTTTTTGTTTGGCGACCATCCCCAGCAGTGAGCAGGGCTTTATCCCTGGCTCTGCACTCAGAAATGTCTCCTGGCATTGCTTAGGGGAACATATATAATGTGAGGGTCCAAACTAGGTCCACCATGGGCAAGGCAAGCACTCTGTCCACCATACTACCTCCAATCACAAAATCTTATTCCAGAAAGTTTTGGTTCCATCGTTGTTATATGAAACATTTTTTATTATACTATATAAGATTATTTCTAAGGACCACAGCAATAATTGGGTAAGGTGTTTGCCTTGCACACAGCCAACCAGGGTTCAATCTCTAATATCCCATATAGTCCCAAAGCACCTACAGGAGTGATTTCTGAGCACTGAGCCAGGAGTAACTCCTGAGCGTAGATAGCCAGATGTGGCCAAAACCCAAAAAATTTCTTCTAAACAAAATTTAAGAAATGTTTTTTTGTATTTAGAACATTCCAAATGATCATTGGTTTGTTTTTTTCCCTTTCTGTTAGATTCTCTTTCCTGTAAAGTTTATGGGTCGAGGTGCTAGAGCAGTAGTTAGGATATTTGCCTAACTCACAACTGACCCAATTTCTATCCCCTGTATCCCATATTCCCAAGCCCTGCCAGGATTAGTCCTGGCACTGAGCCAGGAATGAAAATACTGTTGATTCTGGCTCAAAAACAAAACAAAAAAGTTGATGGGTTCATCTCCCCTATCTTAATTTATTGATTCATTTAATTCTTTTTTTTTCAGGGTATGTTAGAACCCACCAAGGAACCATTGAAACCACTATCTGCTGCAGAAAAAATTGCTTCCATTGGTCAGACAGCCACCATATCGCCAGAAATGAACACATGTTCTTCTGACCAATTCCAGGTAAAAATACCCATAGATTTATGCATGAACACATATATGTTTATATATGCTATTGTTTTCCTTAACACATAATTTTTAGTTTTTTAGATTTTTTTTGAATTTACGATGATTTCATGATGAGCACATTGGCTTACTTTTTTATATCTCTTAGAATACAATTAACACACTTCTTTATGGAAAATACTGCATTTATAGAAAATCTTGAGATCTGCTATTGGGTCTTTCTGGAAGCCTATAAATATTTTATAAAATAATAAAATTTAAGTGATTTTATTCATCTAAAACTATTTGAAAGTTTAAGACTAATATTTGAGTTGAAATGAGGTGATCTTTTAATAAGACATTCTATAAATTAGAAAAAAAATATTTTAAAATTTTGAATTTTAGACCAAATCGAAATAGTTCTAACAGTGCTCAGGAACTATTCCCTGACATGTTGCATAGGGAAAATCATGCATGATCAAACCCAGGGCTCCCACAGGCAAAGCATGTGCTCCAGCCCTTTGAGCCATCTCTTCAGCCCCTCTCTTACATTTCTTATCTTTTGCCTCCTGAGCATGTTTTCTTTTTTTATTTCAGTCTAATCTCATATGAAAGCTTCCCATTCACTTTTTATCTAGGGAAAAAAAATACCCTTTGGTTTGCTTACCTTTCCCACATCAAATTGAAAACTTAATTCAGCAGTTGCTTCCTTAAATCACATTTTTACTTCTAGCAAACATTACCATTTCTAAGACATTTCTGTTGTGTTTTTCTTTCCTTTAAACATTTTAATTGATATCTAACATAAAAAAAAATGTTTGGACCCTTCCCAAAGAGTGTCAACACAAATCCCTAGAGGTGCTCCACTGAAGGAGGGTTCCAGGGTGGCATAAGTTGGGTGAATCCTTCATATGATTCCCCATAATTGCCTTAGACATTTAATGATTCTAAAAATTCTTCAGTGAATAACCCTATTAATTTATTTTTGAAGTTAATTTGTCCATAGGACACTTTTGTGTAGAAACCAGAGGGGAATCATAATATCTGTAGAGCTAGTATTTCAAAGAATATACCTTTTTTTTTTTGAGCCACACCCAGTGACGCTCAGGAATTTCGCCTGGTTATGTGCTCAGAAATCACTCCTGGCTTGGGGGACCATATGGGTTGCCAGGGGATCGAACCACAGTCCGTCCTAGGCTAGCGTGCACAAGACAGATGCCTTACTGCTTGTGCCACCACTCCAGCCCCAAAGAATGTACATTTTTTTAAAAAAAATTTTAGTGAAGCATAATTTAAGAATAGTTTTTTATTTAAAGAGATTTATTTAGAAAAATATGAGAGGAGAGAAAGAACAATATATGTTCAAAAGAAAATACATATTCTTTGAGGCTTGGGGAAAAAAGCCTTCAAGAGCATACTTTATAAATTATGTTCTTAGAGGTAAGGATCTAGCCATTTAGAAATGTTTCAGGAAATAACCAATGTTTGCCTTATGCCACTGTGATTTACACTTGAGTATATCTCTAAAGTCAGTTTGTTAATGACACTGAATTAATGGATGGGGTTAGGGAAGATATCCTGATGAATACTAGCTTCATTGATGGTTGAACCACTGCAAGCACAATGGCTTGGACAAGAGGTCTCAATAGATAGAATCTGTCCTTTATTTATGTTACATATGTTGTCCTCTAGCTATCAACTGCTATCAGGCCTGCCTATCTCTACAGATTCTAAAATCATATCTCTTGTGTAGCACATTCCCCCTCCTATCTCAGTTGATATTCCTAAAGTACTAAATATTTGGAAAATAATTTGAGCAGCTAGTTGGTACCTTTACTGAAAACGGGGTTGATCTTATTTGAGACTTCTTGGTGCTATTTTAGTTGTTTCTTCCCTCTTCCTCCCCTCTCCAACCACTTCCATATGTTACACATGAAATTTTTAATCAGGTTAGCAGTTACCCAATTTGTCATTTGCTCTTAGCTGATTAGATCATATTATGTTTTCCATTCTAGTCATACCTCATGCTTAATCTTGTTTTATATAAAGTAGTTTTAGTCTAATATCACTTGTTAATTTAATGAAAGACATTCAGTGAAAAGTGTGTATTTAGTAAAGTTTAGTTGTACCTTCATGATGAATGTTCAGCTCTGCCATCTCTGAAACATATCAAAGAACCAGTTCTTTCTAAATAGGCAAGTACAAAAGTACACTGCCAGGTGTGATTCACAATCAAAATTAAAAAACTTTATATATATACTAAATCTTAATTTTCAGTAACATTTAAGTATATTTTATTATTTTGCTTTTTTTTTGGTCACACATGGCAGCGCCCAGGGGTTACTCCTTGGCTTTAAGCTCAAAAATCACTCCTGGCAGGCTCAGGGGACCATATGGAATGCCAGGATTTGAACCAATGCCCTTCTGCATGCAAAAAATGCCTTACCTCCATGCTATCTCTCCGGTCCCACAACCTTTAATTCTATTGATTTTTTTCAAACATATATTGTGTGAGTGTTATAAAAAATAACTTGTTTTTGGTAGTTTTTGAACCTTATTAACAATACTTTTAGGTCTTTGAGAGTAATTGCTGAAATTATTTCCCAGTGGAAGTTATTCAAGCTTATTTCTAAATTTACTTGAGCCCATACAGGTCTTCTAACATACATATTTAAGCTCCAAATTTCAGTATAAATCTCAATTTTATCATAGAAACATTCTTTATAGGTCCAAACATCTAAAATGCATTGTAAAGGAACCAGAGCATTATAGTACAAACAATATTATTGTCATATTCATAGCAGCCAGTTCAGCTCCCATCCCTGACAAACCACATATGGTCCCCCAGAACTTCCAGAAGTGATACTTGCGTGCAGAGCAAGGAGTTAGCCTGAACACTGCCAGGTGTGATTCACAATCAAAATTAAAAAACTTTATATATATACTAAATCTTAATTTTCTATTTTTATACACTAGTGACTTTCAAATTTAGCATAGTTATTTAATTCTCATTATCATTGAATTATATCTATTCTAATCTAATTTTGAAATCCATCAAATTTTTTAAATTCATTTGTACTCAATAATACCCTCTTGCATCTCTTGTTTAGGAATTTAATAATTCATTAACAAGTTTTAATGTTGTTTTCCCTTTTTTAACCTAAAATAAATGGACCATGAGTGAAAGCAGAAGTGACTCTTTGTAATAACGGTTCTTTCTTCTGCTACTAAATAAATTTCAGTCACATCACTCATGTTGTCATTACAGGTTCTCCTCTAAGTAGTGTCACTTTTTGTTTGTCGGGCCACACTCAACAGTGCTCAGACTTTACTTCTGGCTCATCATACTCAGGAATCACTCCTGGTGGTCCTTGGATGCTTGTGATTGCAACTGCTTGCAAAGTAATGCCCTTCCTGCTATACTATTGCTCCAACCCAGTAATATCAATAGTTTGACTATACTTTATTCACTACTGAGTGGTTCTTCTTAGCTGTTACCAAATTTGTCATCATTAGCAAAATCATCTCTCAGGCTACTTGACATGGCTATTTTAGTTATAAATCAGAATTTTAGAGTTAGAAGAAAAAAATAATGAATCTAGCATTATATTCTCTTTATAATAAGACATTAGAAAAAGATACATAATCTACCCAATCCTGTACCATTGATAAAAGTCATACCAATTTTTATTCTAACTGGTTTTATTAATGCTTTTGAGTCTATAGTATTTATACTATGTTGCTTTAAAGTGCCTTAATTGTTTCTCATTGAGTTGCCTTGTCAGTACCATTATTCAGTGCATATTTTTCCTCTCTATGGCTTTTATTAACTTAATGATTAAGTACCTTATTGCAATGTAGACTGTCTTCAGAATATCATTATTTATATAAAAGCTAGTTTTAGCATGTAGCAAAATAAACATCCAGCTATCCTAATACCTTTAGATAAAATGTGTTAATGAAAAAACTTTCCCCACTTATTTGAATTTTTTTTTTTTTTTTTTGGACCACATCCAGTGACACTCAGGTGTTACTCCTGGCTGTGCGCTCAGAAATCGCTTCTGGCTTGGGGGACCATATGGGACACCAGGGGATTGAAACACGGTTCATCCTAGGTTAGCGCTTGCAAGGCAAATGCCTTACTGCTTGTGCCACTTCTCCGGGCCCTGAATATTTTGTTTTTAAGCCTGTGTGGTTGTCTGTCTAATCAATGTTGAGTGTGACTTTAAAGCATTAGCAAATCTAGAAATAGAATCATATAAGTAGAATTTGTTGAAATATCCAAAGCTTCTTGTTTTTACATTAGCCTAAGATCTTCTCTAAAAATTGTAATGAGTCTTACAAATAGATTATAGAATTTTATTAGCATTCTTTAATTTGAAGTAATAATAAATTCACAGGAACTTGCAAAGATAATCCAGAGGAGATGCTTTGTATTCTTTGCCAGTGCCTTCCATGATTACATCTTATATATTTGATATGGTAATATGACATTTGTACATATATGTATCATCTTATAGTTTAGATTCATCTAACTACGGTAGCAGTCAAGGTACAAAACTCTTCCATCACCACAAATGGTCTCCTTACCTTAATAGTCACTTTCCTACTCTCCAATCATTCCTAATTCTTGGTCACTCTGCAATCATCTCTTTATATCTATTAGCATTTTACTTTATTTCTTTTGGGTGCCAAGGGACTGGGGCCATCCCACACTATGCTCAGGGATAACTCCTAGCTCTGTACCCAGAAGTCAGTCCTAGAAGTGCTCAGAGAACCCTTTGGGGTATTATAAATTGAAACCAGATCATGTGCGTGCAAGGCAAGCACCCTGCCCACTGTACTTAAATCGCTCCCCCTCTTTACTTTATTTCTTGTATCTCCCTGAGCTTCCATGCCTTACTTGATTTTTAGAAGACTGTAATAATATGTTGATTGTTGGTATCTTAGTTATCAAGAAAATTCTTTTACAAGTATCATGGAATTCAACTTCAAAAATAACATACCATATTCATTTCCTCTAGGAACAGTGTCTTTATGTACATGAGGAAAATTTTAAAGTTTTAATAATGCCTCTCATAGCAAAAGCATAATGAGAAGTAATTTGAAGAAGAAGGTTGAATGGGAAATAAGAGCTGTATGGCTAAATCTACTGGCTAACATACATGCTTTACCTGCCAGAGACCTAGATTCGATCTCTTGACACCACGTGTCTTTAAGTACCACTTGCACTGAACTAGGAATATAGAGTCTCTGAACACCACTGAGTGTGGCCATGACAGGAACAAGTAAAGATTGCTCAGAATAGTATAGCAAATGCCTTCTATGCATGAGACCCTAAATCTAATTTCACTGAGCTTCAGTAGCACCCCATCAGTGGGACCAAGGACCAACCAACAACTAGACCCAGCAAGTATCCCCAGGAATGGTATTGGGGTGTTAATAAGGAACTGCTCTTGCCCCCACCCCCCAAATAAAATGACCTATTACAAGTCTATTGAAACGGGCCAGAGCATAACACAATAGTAAGGCATTTGCCTTGTTTGCAGCTGAACCGGGACAAACCTGGCCTCAATTCCCAGCATTCCATGTGGTCCCCCAAGTCTGCCAGGAATGATTTCTGAGCGCAGAGTTGGAGTAACCCCTGAGCACCGCTGGGTGTGGACCAAAAGCAAAAAAAAAAAAAAAAAAAAAAAATTTACCAGGGTTTTTTTTTTTAATATATAAAATAACTTTAAGACAATCGCCCTTTTTAAAATGTCTAAAGGACTGAGGATATGACTCATGTCTTCAATGTGTGCAATCCTGAGTTTGATTTTCTGCACTGCATAAAAATGTAGCAAATAAAATATTTCATACTATCTTCGTTCTTTCATATACCATTTGTTCGTTTTATCATTGTATTGAAAGATGTTGAAAATCTAGGACACTAAAAATGTTTAAGTATGCATTTTAGTTTATTTTAAAAGGTAAATTTTGATACTGATGAAAAGTAATTTCTAAATTAATGAATTTGATTGTTCTTTTAAATATGTAATGCCATTTATCCTTTATAATTTAGAAAAGTGTTAAGTATCAGAGACTGAACTATTCTCATTTTATGTATACAGAGATCAGCTAAATTAAAAATTTAAATTAAAAAAGACATACAACTACTGACTTAGTTGATCTCTAAATATCCCACATATTTTTACTTTTAGTGTTACATTTTTAATTGCTGTCTTTATTAAGAAATTTTAAGTGATTTAAAATAGATTAGGCCGGGGCCGGACAGTGGCGCTGGAGGTAAGGTGCCTGCCTTGCCTGCGCTAACCTAGGACAGACCGCGGTTCGATCCCCCGGTTCCCCATATGGTCCCCCATGCCTGCCAGGAGCGACTTCTGAGCGAATAACCAGGAGTAACTCCTGAGCGTCACCAGGTGTGGCCCAAAAACCAAAAAAAAAAAAAATAGATTAGGTCACTCTTTACCAAAAAATCAGGGGGGCTTGGGGTGCGTCTACTTTCCTGGTTCTGTACTCAGGGATCACACATAGCAGGCTCAGGGGACTTATGGCATATTGAAGATTGAACCTGGGTCAGCTGGGTACAAGGCATTTGCCCTACTCACTATACTATCATTCTGATCCTAAACCACTCATTAATGACAAAATTAATTTTTATGTATTAATATTTTTTAAAACCCTGGTTTGAGAATAAATCAAAACCTAGACATAGTTAAGTCTGTGTTCTTATATAGCTATAAGTCTGTATTTCAAAAATAATTCAATTTTGAAGATACAGCTTTCAAACTAATACACTACACATTTTTTAATTTTAGGTAAC
>PVKC010004659.1:19520-35160 GCA_004027635.1 Crocidura indochinensis
TTTTTTTTTTTTTTTTTTTTTTGGTTTTCAACTCTAGGAGTCTCTACCGCCCGTCCAGTTTGACTGGAGTAGCAGTGGCCTTACTAACCCTTTAGATGGTACGTCTCTCCGTAGAGCCTCTAGCGCCAGAGCTAGAGTTAAGAAAGCTACAAAGTTCAGACAAACTTCTCTCTGCTGATTTCCTTTTTTGTTTGAACATAACTTCTTCTTATCTTTGGAAATTCAGGCTTTCTTTCTGAATAGTAATTGCTCAAGAAACCAGTGTACTACTACTAGCAGTATTAATGTTGAAATTTAGTCAGGAGTTGGCAGATAAAATTTCAGTTTCTTTAGTCAAAACAAGCTTCTTTATTTTTTAGGAATTTCTAGATAGCTTGAATCATATTTTAGGCAGAACCAATTTACTTGAATTTTTTTTTCTTAGTTTTAATTATGAATTTCCTTGGATGCAAAGTGTTGTGGCTAGAGTCTGCTTTAAAGCAAAAAGCACAATTATTTAACCAAAAGCAGTGTGCAAATAGATCATATTTATTCACTCAAAGTAATTTTCAGATTTAATAATATTTTATAAGGCACTTATATGCAAATGGAAATGAATAATTTTCATGATTCTTTTTCTAACACTTATTTCAAAATGCCAGTAGATAGTTCCAGAAATAACTGATTTTACTTATGGATTTAAAAAAAAATCTTATCAAGGAATAACTTAATAATAAAAAATGCTGGCTTCCCAGTAAGTTGAGACATGGAAGGGTTTTAATTGGCCCCTCAAATAACAATTACTCTTACTCCTTATAAATCATCAGTTTGAGCCATTGTCTGAAACATGTCATTCTATCAGCTTTGCCTTATGGTGGGAGTTCTAGATACCTGAAAAGCATCCAATTGAATAACAGTGCTGAAGGAAAGCCTGGATGCACCTTTTGCTGTTGTCTGGTGTCTTTATTCAGTCAAATCATAATGCTTCAAAAAAAAAAAATCAACTTCTATAAAATGTATACTATTTCTGATTACTGTTTCAGAGTTAAAGGGGAACAGTACAGCTTGAGGTTGCACATCAGGGTAGGGCAGTTATAACATTCCTTATTATGTCATTTTAATCTAAGCTAATGTTCTGGTGCATGTCCTGAAACTGACAAAGTTGTCACTTCTTAAAAGTCATCAATTAGAAACCAGCATCACTAATACGGAAGATTGATTTGGGCATGTACAGTGATTTAATGTTGGGTTGAGATCAAAGTATTGTTTCCCTTTAACGGGTATACTTTCCCCTTGGTCTTTCTGGTATGGCTCAACTTTTAATTGAAAGAACTGAACCACTACTAAAACCTTACTAAGTGTTAAGTTATTTGCATTGTACATGAGAAAATGTACATTGAATTAAATTGTTATTTTAGAAATGTCCTTAGTGAAATACTAATACTGTACACATTGTTTTATTGTTGATTTTAAAATGTGTAATGACTACTAATTATAACCTGCATGTTCAAGTGTGTGTCTTACCCCTTTTTACACATAACCCCTCCTCCCTTGGCTTACCTTCTGTGTGGCTGCCTACCAACACGGTCACTGAATTTCAAGCTAGTGGAGGTTCCACTCTTCTGAACCTTGATTTCTTTGGGCCCGTGGATGACAGTAGCTCTAGCAGCAGCACCACAATCCCAGGTCAGCAGAGTGTTAAAACCACAATTCTAGTTTATTTACTGAAAGCATGACCACATCACTTGACTTTCCTATAAACAAGGAAACAAGTTAGATTGTATTCTCTTGAATGTCTTCTAATACTTTTATTTCGTGTATCTATTGCTATTTTTTAGAATCTGACTATAAGAAAGACATGTAAAATGTGTTTTAAGGCAAACTTTCACTGAGTGTAATATTCAAAGTTGAGAATAGCTTCTTGGAATAAACTATTCCTAATGTTCTTAAACAGTTAAAGGCAGGGTTTGTTGGTTTCTTTTTATTTTTTTTCCTGATGGTAGAAATTTTATATGCTTATTTTTAAAGGCATATTCTGTAAAGCCATTTGAGAAACAAGTTTAGAGATACAAGAATATTTTAGTACACAAAGATCACTTTACATTGTAGTACTTGTGATAATAGAATCTTTATAAATTCTAGAATCCAATTAGCTCTTTATTAGTGTTGCTAAATGTATAATTAGGTTCCAAAATACTTGAGTCTAGCTCTTAGTTATATAGTCCATATAGAACTATTATTGTTTTTATATAGCTCTTAAATAGAAAGTATACTGTTTTCCATGGAGAAGAAAAATGTTACAAAAGTTAATCATAGAAAATAATTGCTATGCGATACTAAAAGCTAGAAATTAAAACTTACTAGAGTGCCTGTTAAATTAATGTTTAGCCCTGCAAAAGTTCAGTTCATTGACCAAAGGACTAATGTACTTTGTCATTTTCTAACTGAATAAAAAGATTGAAATATAATGGATTTTATGTTTATATTTTATTTAATATGATTTAAATGGATTTCTTCATCCCAACTTGTGATTCGGTAATCACACTCATTGATCACCAGTTGTTGAAGTGTTCTGGCTGCTGATCACAGATTACATAGTAAAGGTCCCTCTGCCTTCCCCAAAAGCCAGTTACACAGTCGACCTGGCATCTGAGAACCTGTGAAGTTTGTTCTCTTCCACTAGATAATCCTCTCTCCCACTTTCAGCAACTTAGGAGTCATGTGGGAAATGGTGGGGAAGACCACAAGAGTCAGCTAAGTTTGGGTTTGAAACCCAAGTTGTCCTCCAAGATGGCATGTGGAAATGAGAACCTGCTATAAGGAAGTTCCAGAGCCATTTAATAGAATGACTGGATTCCTCAAATCTGAGTCCTGCTATCATTTCAGTGTTTACAAGATTTTGCAAACATACAAAAAAGGCCAATCTGTGTCTGGTTTTGTCTTCAGAATATTTTACTATTTTCTTAAATTTTGTTTTAAGTTTTTTTGAGTTTTGGGATTACCTGGGTGAGCTAATTAGTTGTTTTCTTTTCCCAGGAGTTAACAGGATGGGGAGGGGGTTGGAGATGACCAGAAATTTTATGTATCAGTAGTCTTCTTGCTGTATTTTCAAAAATGAATTATCAAGCTCCTATTTTTAATTTGCTCTCAGCTTTCTTTTGTATGACCTGTATTATACTTAAATGAGATCACTGTATTTGAATGCCTAAAATATGGTTTATATTTAATTTTGGTTGCATTTTAAATTCAAAACCATCCATTGGAGAACAAATTATCTGACCATGGAAGGAAGTATAGAAGTGACCTATAACCAGGCCTAGTGCATACAACTTCTACAAGAGTAGTGGTTTTAGAAGCTTAGAGATGTAATGGAATTGAAATTAGCATGCTTAAATATGGTCCTCATTATTTGGAACTTTTTGAATATTTTTGTTCCATATTTTTATTAATAATGCTGTACCTGCTATATAAACTGGATCACTACAAATTTGCTTTGGCTTCTTTTTATTGCTATTGGGTTTTGTTAAAACTTAACATCAAGCTACAGGTATCAACACTTTCTTTAGTATTTCATTTCAACACTTGCTTGCACTTTTTCTGACTTGTTTCTGGGAAAGTCATTTTGTCTTAGCTTGCAGTTTTTAAATTATTTTGTGTGAGATCTGTGAGGTTGGCATAGAACTTGGTTGACTAGCTTTAGTCATGAAACTAAACTGCCTCATTAAGGTTCTGTTAAAACAAAAACTCTTCCACTAAAAAACAAAAACTCTTCCACGAAAATATAAAGAAAATCACACACACACATATATGTGTGTGTGTGTGTGTGTGTGTGTATACATATATATATATATACGTATATAAGCATAGAGAAAGAAGTTATTTTAAATAAAATTTGCTTTTTTAGGAGGCCAGAGTGTTAGCACAGCAGTAGGGCATTTGTCTTGCACACAGCCAACACAGGATGGACCCCAATTCAATTCCTGGCATCCTATGTGGTTCCCCCAAGCCTGCCAGGAGCGACTTCTGAGCACAGAGCCAGGAGAAACCCCTGAGTGGCACCAGGTGTGACCCAAAATCCTAAAAAGGGGAGTTGTTTTTTTTTTTATTTTTTTGCATTTTAGTTGATTGTTGATTGAACTTGTGGGGTGGAGTTTTTTAGTTTCCTTTTGTCCTTTTTAATAACCAAGTAGCTAGTAATTTATAAATCCAACTAAGTACTCTCCTATTACTAGTCAGAATGCAGTTTATTATGCAGAAGGATCAATTAAAGTATTGTGGTTACTTGGAATCTAACCATTCATAGTAGAAATGGGGGTACTTTGCAGGCATCTACAGTTTTTTATACTTTAATCACAATCTATATGCTACTATAGAAATTCTAAAAATAGCTATGTAAGATCATTTGAAGGGGCTGAAGCTATAGTACAGTGGGTAAGGTTTTTGCCTTGCTCACAGCTACCCAGGTTCAATCTCCATCACCCCTACAGTTCTCTGAATCAGCCAATTACTGAGTGTGGATCCAGGAGTAACCCCTGAGCACTGCCAGGTGGGACCCAAAATTCAAAAAAAAAAAAAGAAAAAAAGATTAAAATAAAACAATTTGAAACTGTACCTTAATGAAATATTAAGAACTTGGAAGAGTCAACAAACATTTTCTATAGCCTTCCTCCCTTGTTGGTCATGTTAACTGTGCAAGCTGCTTTTGCTTGTTTGATTTCTGTAAACATCTGAGATCTATGTTTACATCAATAGAGTTGGTCAATCATATTATCTGTTTATCTCTAGAGCTATCTTAGAAATAATTAAAAATTGGTAAAGCCATTCCTTATTATCTTGAAACTACTTAACTGTTTTTCTTAAGTAATTTACTAGTACCAAAGAGAATATCATATTTTTTAAAATCCGTTGCTCTTTATTTTCAAAGTTTGCCTAGAGTTTAAAATATTGGCACTTTGCATTTTCTAGTTAATTATTTAATATAAATCTGTATTTAATGGGAATGTAAAATAAATGATATTTTAGTGGAGTCAAATAGAGGATTTTTGTAGACTTTATAATAAATCTTTGCATCATTTTTATTTCTTCTAATGAAATATTTGAGCTGTTAACTAGATCAGATATGAGACACTAGAAATATAGTTAACCCTTGAGACAAATATTATTTTGTCAAAAAGTTATTTTTTTGTTTTGAGGAGGAGGAGTGTCTCCCAAGTAGTATTCGGGGGGGCTTTGCCCATGAATGCAATACTCTGGCCCAGTAGTGCTGAAGGCCACTTGGGTTCTTAACTGTGGTGCTTAAGGAACTCTCTGGGCCCAGTGCCTTTGTGGACCAGATTTGCACTCCAGCCCTTTGAGCTTTTTCTACAGTCTTGCTTTTAGTCACTTTTTCTAAGAATATTTTCCTGTTCCTATTCCTAAGGAATCATCCATGTGGCATAAAATTTGATGCTTAAGGGCCAGGAGAGATAGCACAGTGGCGTTTGCCTTGCAAGCAGCCGATCCAGGACCAAAGATGGTTGGTTCGAATCCCGGTGTCCCATATGGTCCCCCGTGCCTGCCAGGAGTTATCTCTGAGCAGACAGCCAGGAGTAACCCCTGAGCACTGCTGGGTGTGGCCCAAAAACAAAAAACAAAAAAAAAAATTGATGCTTAAGTAATATTTTCTGTCCTCAGATGGTTGGAATATAGTTAAACAAATTATTTACCAGATGGGAGCCAGGAGGTGGCGGAGGAGGTAAGGTGCCTGCTGCCTTGCCTAGGACGGACCACGGTTCGATCCCCCAGTTCCCATATGGTCCCCCATGCCTGCCAGGAAGCGAGTTCTGAGCACATAGCCAGGAGTAACCCCTGAGCGTCACTGGTTGTGGCCCAAAAAAAAAACCAAAAAAAAAAAATTATTTGGGGCCCGGGAGATAGCATGGAGGTAAGGCATTATGCCTTTCATGCAAAAGGTCATCAGTTCAAATCCCGGTGCCCCATATGGTCCCCCGTGCCTGCCAGGAGCAATTTCTGAGCATGGAGCCAGGAGTAACCCCTGAGCACTGCCGGGTGTGACCCAAAAACCAAAAAAAAAAAAATTATTTACCAGAATTGATACTTAATATGAGCGTCTAAATCTTGATGCAGTAAAATAATTGGCCAGGAAGGTGTGTGGAGGAGATTCAGAAAATGAGATTAACCTGTCAGTATGAAAAGTAGTAATCTTGGGGCCCGGGAGATAGCATGGAGGTAAGGCATTTGCCTTTCATGCAAAAGGTCATCGGTTCGAATCCCGGTGCCCCATATGGCCCCCCGTGCCTGCCAGGAGCAATTTCTGAGCATGGAGCCAGGAGTAACCCCTGAGTACTGCCGGGTGTGACCCAAAAACCAAAAAAAAAAAAAGAAAAGTAGTGATCTTGTATAACAGATCGTGTGTATTTTATTTATAAAAACTTTCATTTCATAGACTAATCTAGTGGAAGATTTTTTTGATTGAGGATTAAAATTTTATAAGTATTTTGATGATAAAATATAAAAGTTGGGTTTATAAATTAAAATTAAGATCATATTTTATACCAGAATAGATGGTGGGAGTGTTTACCTACTTTACAAGAATTCTAAAAAGTAGAATTTTTAATCTGAAAAATGTGTATTGTACTTGTAAAAGACTCAGATGTTTACAGAATAAATTTGCCTATTGCATCTTGGATTGTAGCTAATAGGTTAACTCATTGCAGCTTGCCATCACTGACTATCATTTTATACTATAAGGTGTGGATCCAGAGTTATATGAGTTAACAACTTCTAAGCTGGAAATCTCCACCTCAAGCCTCAAGGTGACTGATGCTTTTGCAAGACTCATGTCCACAGTAGAGAAGACAAGCACATCTACCAGGTAAAGAGCTAGAGATCTTTACACCCTCAATTTGAATTTGGATAATACAGGGGGATAACACAAGTTGGAAATATTTCAACATTTTACTAAAACTTACTTTATATTTGTGGGTATTGTTAAAGGTAATAGGACCTAATTCCCAAAAAATTGGATTCCTATTATGTTTAGGCATTTCATTAGAGCAAAGCTTATTCATATGAAACTAGAAAGAGCTGCTGAATACTACTTCTTCCCCTCCCTGGCCCAGCTTTAAACAGTCAGGATTGTTTATACTCCTAAAGCAATTTTAGGATACTTTTACCTTTATAACTACTGAAATCATCTTTAAGAAGTTCTTACTGGTAGGGGGCCGGGCGGTGGCGCTGGAGGTAAGGTGCCTGCGCTAACCTAGGATGGACCGCAGTTCAATCCCCCGGTTCTCCATATGGTCCCCCGTGCCTGCCAGGAGCGACTTCTGAGTGAATAGCCAGAAGTAACCCCTGAGCGTCACCGGGTGTGCCCCCCCCCCCAAAAAAAAAAGTTCTTGCGTTCTTGCTGGGGCCAGAGAGATAGCACAGCGGTAGGGCATTTGCCTTGCAAGCAGCTGACCCAGGACCAAAGGTGATTCGAATCCCGGCATCTCATATGGTCCCCAGTACCTACCAGGAGCGATTTCTGAGCACAGAGCCAGGCAGGAGTAACCTCTGAGCACAAAAAAAAAAAAAAAAAAAAAAAAAAAAAAAAAGTTAATGCTTCTAGAGTCACTGATGCCCATCTTTTTAATTTTAACTAAGGTAGAGTGGAGGGAGTCCAATATTTTATTTCTAAACTTCACACTTATGTGCAGCTCTTAATATTGGGACAGGAAGTCTTGTTTGATCAAGCTTTCTGAGAGTCTCTTCAAGGTATTTCCTTCAGGGAACATTATTGTGTCATTCTTGGAACCAGATACAAGAAATGTCATCAGAAATCAAGAAACCTTTATCTTTGCATAACTAAGTGCTGGATCAAGCATTTCTTTGACATATTAGGCATAAAAATGGCATACCTAATAAGCTAATTATTGCGAATTAGGAAATTATTCTGTGGTTGATTAGCACATCAGCTCTGTGTTTATTTTCATTTTCAAGTGGAAACACTTACCTGTTATACATGTTGGCAGAGTATTACAGTTCTATCTCCTTGCATTCTAAGTATATGTACAAGTCAGATTTATCTTTAAATGCTTCTGTGGAAGTCTGGAAAGATAAAATACTTGCCTTACAGTGCTGAACCAGGATCGATGCCCAGCATCTCATGGTCCCAAGTACCACCAAGAGTGATTCCTGAGTGCAGAGCCAGAGTAAACCCTGTATATACCAGGTGTCACCCAAAAACAAAAGAAAAAAAATTCTTCTGTGGAAAATTAAGACTTTTTTTTCTTGTAAAGAGTAAATGCCAGGGGCCAGAGAGAGAGCATGGAGATAAGGCGTTTGCCTTTCATGCAGAAGGTCATTGGTTTGAATCCCAGCATCCCATATGGTTCCCTGAGTCTGCCAGGAGCGATTTCTAAGCATGGAGCCAGGAGTAACCCCTAAGCGTGGCCGGGTGTGACCCAAAAACCAAAACAACAAAAAAAAGAGTAAATGCCTACCTGTGTGAAAACCTTGGCTTTAAACATTGCCTCTTAAGCTGTGGTTTTTTTGTTTTGTTTTGTTTTGTTTTGTTTCGGTTTTTGGGCCACACCCAGTGATGCTCAGGGGTTACTCCTGGCTATGCGCTCAGAAGTCGCTCCTGGCTTGGGGGACCATATGGGAAACCGGGGGATCGAACCGCCGTCCGTCCTAGGCTAGCACAGGCAAGGCAGGCACCTTACCTCTAGCGCCACCAACAGGCCCCTTAAGCTGTTGTTTCTAATATTTTTCAATAGATAATAATCAGAGTTATGAAAAGGTTTTCTTTATCTTTTTATTATTGTGAAAAGCCTTTTATTTTAATTATAGATATTCTTAATTTTTCCCAATGAATAAATTTGTAGCTTTCATTTTTTGTTTCACATCCATTTAGTGTTGCTCAAGACTTAGTCCTGATGCTATGCTCAGAGATCACTCCTGGCAGTGCTGAGGGATCATTTGTGGTGCTGTATAATAAACCCTGCTTGGCTGGATACAACGCAAGTGTCCTTTGAACTGTACAATCTCTCCAGCCTCAGCTTGCATATTTTTGTTGTCCATGGATTCACTATATTGGTCTCACTTGCCCCATCTTTGTAGCAAAAGTACCTAAAACTTGTACAATCCATTGGGGTGGATCTACTTGTAAATGAGACAACAATTTTTTGCTTATTCTCTAATTTTTTTCTTTTCCAAATGAATCATTTTTAAAATGGAATTCTTCTCATGTACATTTCTTATACATTTTTATATGTTAAATGCAAAATGTTTACATTTTGGGGTCTTGTTGTTGTTGTTTTTTAAAAAATGGGGGGTTTTATTCTTTGGTGTTACTCTTGGTAGTTTCCTTTGTAATCTTTCCTGTTTTCTCACCTTTTCTGCAAGCCTGTCAAGTTATCAGTTACCGAAGTCCCACTTAAAATAATTCATTCTTTGTGCCATTAGGAGGAGCTCTAAACTACACTGTTAACTTGCTTTCCTAACTTTTTAACTCATCCTTAAAAACATGCTACACACTAGGGAACTTGCTAACTCCTGTTCACTTTAAAGGATTATCTCAGGTTTTTCCTTTATTCTGTACAAGTAAGGAGGCAACTAAAACTAAAATGTGTAGCCCAGAGTCAAGTATAGCTACAGTGAATTACTCTCTAGTACCAATTCAACTTTATATTTTAGTTTTAAGGAATTCGTTATTTAAAAAAAAAAAAATGGTGAGAAATACAAACACTGACCAGTTTTAGAATTAGAAAGTAATATTACAAAATATTTCCATTATGATTCTTAGTTGTACAGGAAAGAAAAGGGGTCTGTGGCAGACATATCTTTCCCTCTCTCTCTTTCTCTCTCTTTTCCCTGTGGGCCTTTGTCCTTTAGTCGTACACATCTCATCTCACTTCTTTTTTTTTTTTTTTTGGATCACACCAGGGAGCGCTCAGGGCACCTCCTGGCTCTATGCTCAGAAATCGCTCCTGGCAGGCTCTGGGGACCATGTGGGATGCCAGAATTTGAACCACCGCCCTTCTGCATGCAAGGCAAACACCTTACCTCCATGCTATCTCTCTGGCCCCCAGACATCTCACTTCTTTAGAGCTAGTGCTCACATGCATTTGGATTATACTCACAAAGTGTCTCACTTCTCTCTCTCTCTCTCTCTCTCTCTCTCTCTCTCTCTCTCTCTCTCTCTCTCGCCCCCTCTCTCTCTCCTTTCTCCTCTCTCTTGTTTTTAGGCCACACCAGAGTTTCTCAGGGGTTACTCCTGGCTCTGTGTTCAGGAATCACTCCTGGAAGTGCTCAGGGGACCAAATAGGCTATTGGGGCTCAAACCCAGAATAACCGCATGTAAGGCAAGTGCCCTACCTGCTGTACCTTGACTCCAGCCCAAGGGTATCACTTCTTGACCCTGGTGCTTGAATATCTTTGTAGTTGCTGTTTGCCATGGATAACACACTTTAGTTGAGTGAGGTACCCAGTTGTGGTACAGCCAGAATTGTTTGCAACACTAAGAATGAGAATCAGCAAAGCTGCCAGGTCCAATCAACAGAGCTACCAAGGCCACACTTTAGCAAGTTCATTAGCAGTTCAGTGGGACTTGAACTCATAGCCTTAAATGTATGTCAGACCCTCATTGCTGCTGAACTATTTGTCTCCAGCCTCTGTTTGGACTAGTCTGAGTAATGCTGTGATGAGCATTCATGTAAAGCATGTGTGGTCAGATGTGTTCACTTTTCTTGTTAATGAAACTGTTGGGTATGTTTGACTTAATGAGAAACTTCTCAAAAGGTTTAAGGGTTCTAATTTCTGTTTCTCCCATAGACTTCTGTCTTTTTAACTTTTTAAGGCATCCCAAATGATTATGGAATATATGTGAAATTCACTTTTGTTTGCATTCCTTGGTGGTTCCTCACATTGAACATCTTTTCAAAAATCTTATTAGCGGGTGGGACCATAGAGATAGCATGGAGGGTAAGGCGTTTGCCTTTCATGCAGAAGGTCATCGGTTCGAAACACGGAGTCCCATATGGTCTCCCAAGCCTGCCAGAAGCGATTTCTGAGTATAAAGCCAGGAGTAACCCCTGAGCGTGGTTGGGTGTGACCCAAAACACAAAAACAAAAAAAAGTCTTATTAGCTGTTGGCTATCATTTTTTGAGGAATGGGCAAGATAAAACCACAGGCTCCCCTCTTGCAGAGTATGTGCTCCAGCCCCTTCACTCGTTCCTCTCTGTCTCTTTAGAGAAGTGTCGACTAACATTCTTTGTTTTCATTTTTTTTTTAATTTTACTTTTTATTTAGGAACTGGGTGGACTTTACCTGGCAGTGCTTAGAGCTATTCCTGGCTCAGGGATCACTTGAAGACTAGATGTAGTACCAGGGATTGAACTAGGTTGGCTGCATGTAAGACAGTCACTTTAACCACTCCCCCATCCCTGTTTTTAGTCATATTTTTATTATAAGAATTTGCATATTTTGGATACTAGACCTTTATCAGATGAATGATTTGCAGATAATTCAACCTGTTGCCCTGTTTTGTTTTCACTAGTTTTGTGTGTTGAGTGGTCAGGGGACAGGTGCTCCCTTGTAGTGGTCAGAGGTCCCAAGGCCATTCTTAGTAATACTTACTTTGGCAGCGCAGATCCAGCACGTCATTGTCCAGGCACAGTGTGGCACTGCACCAACTCTGTGGTGCTGGAGCCCATCAGAGCTATTCCCATTGTGCTAGGGAGCAAATGGACCTCCACATACCAAAACTACTCTCCAACACCTTGATCTGTATCCTTGGCCTCTCAGAGGACTCTTTTGATAATTTCCTGTGAAACCCAACAGTTTGTCTTTTAAGATCTCGTGTGTGTGTGTGTGTGTGTGTGTGTGTGTGTGTGTGTTGCATTGAATTAAAGTGCATCATATGTAAGACTGCTTTCAAGGTCAAGAAGATGTATACTTGAGTTTCTTTTCTCTTATCTCTCACTTTCGTTACAATTTCAGAGGGTTAGATTCACACCTTTATGTGTGTATATATTTGTACTTAAGTATATGATTTACTTGACCCACCAAAATTCCAATGCCATTTCACCATTGAATTGACTTCCTGCTCAGTCTTTATTTTCCATCTCCCTTTTCCCCATGTAACTACCAGTTTTCACTGAACTAGGAGTTAAATTTGTTTATTCACAGTTCACTTGCTTTAAGTTTGAGTGATGCCTTATGTCTTCTACTTTATTACAAAAGTGTAATCACTTCAGGTTTCATTCATTTTGTCTAAAAAGCACGATCCCATCCTTAAGGGAGAGTAATAGTCTTACACCACAGCTGGTATTTTGTATGGTTAGTTTGGAGATTCTAGCATTGCTCGGAGTTGCTTCCACTCAGTGCTCAGGAGCCACATCTGCCAGTGTTTGAAGGGTCTTATGCCATTGATGGAACTTGGGCCTCCAGCTTCAACCCTGTGATCTCTTTCCTGCCCTTGTACCACAGCTTCTTTATCAATTTGTTGATGGCACATAGGTTGGTTCTTTTTATTCTTTTTTCTTGTTTAAAAGTTGGTTCTGATTTGATATAGTGACTAGCGATGTTGTGAACACAGGGTGCAAGCATCCTTTTGATTTTAGTGTATTCATATCCTTCAGATAAATGCCCTAAGAGTGGTATTGCTGAACGATATGGTTATTCCTTTTTTTTCTTTTGTTAAGGAATCTCACTACCAATCTGTATTATGACTCAACAATTTATATTTCAACCATTAATGTGTTTCCACATCACTGCCAAAACTTGTTTCCAATCTTTTGATATATGCCCTTTTTATGGGTCTGGTGTAATACCTTGTTTTAATATTCCCTAGTAAACGAATAATGTTGAATGTTTTTGCTCGTTTCAGCCTGCCATCTTTAGATCTTCTTTTGAATACTTAATCTGTTTGTTTCTTTTGTCCAATTTTGGGGGGGGGCAAACCCAGTGACACTCAGGGGTCACTCCTCCTATGTGCTCAGAAATTGCTCCCCATATGGGATGCCGGAGGGAGGGGGAATTGAACTGTGGTCTGTCCTAGGTTAGTGCGTGCAAGGCAGATGCCCTACTTTTAGCGCCACCCCTCCGGCCCCTCTTTTGTCCAATTTATGATAACTTTGCTTGGTCTTGCTGTGTAGATCGAGGTATTTTGAGGGGTTGTTTGTTTTGTTCGGGAGCCATATCCTCAAGTGCTCAGGGATTATTTCTGACTCTAGTTTCAGGAATTACATTTGGTAGTGCTCCTGACCCCTATAACTATCTCTCAGGCTCTATTGTGTATTCTTAATATTCCCTCTGCCATTATAGTTGAGTCTCTAAATACATCTCTGATGTTGAGGACCTAGAGTGTATCACTATCACCTAAGTTTCTTTCTATGTAATTTGTGGTTTCCTGCCTTTATTTCATTTTGAGTTAAATTTATGCACTTGGTATTAAATAACTGATCATATTTTTGCACATGGCACACTAATTTTCCCAACACCATTTGTCGAAGGAGCCTTCTTTTTTTCCCTTTTATGGACTCCGCTTCTTTATCATAAATATTATATGTGAACATTTATTTCTGGTCTGTCTATGTTTAGGGCTTTCTGTGTATATTATGTTGCAAGTAGCGGTCTGTTACTTTCCTAATTTAAATTTATTTTATATGCCTCTTCACAGTCCAGTACTATACAGTTTTAATTACCATTACTTTATAATATAGTTGAAAGTTAGGAAGCTTAAAACCTCCTTTCTCTTTTCTCTCAGAATTAGTTAAGCTCCTCAGGGTCTTTTATGCTTCTCAACAAATAATCAGAATTGCTTGTTCTATGTCCATGGCTGGGAGATGGGTGTGGAGAAGCACCATTAAGATGGGATGCAGCTTAGCCATAAAATAGCACTTTCCTTGTATGTGCAAGGCCCTAGGTTCAGAAAAAGGAAGAAAATTCATTGGTATTTTGATAAGGATGGTATTGAAGCTATAAATTTCTTCAGATAAAAAAATAAGAACCAGGGGCCCGGGATATAGCATGGAGTTAAGACGTTTGCCTTTCATGCAAAAGGTCATCGGTTCAAATCCCAGTGCCCCATATGGACCCCCATGCCTGCCAGGAGCAATTTCTGAGCATGGAGCCAGGAGTAACCCCTGAGTACTGCCGGTGTGACCCAAAAACCAAAAAATAAAAAAATAAGTAAATAAATAAATAAGAACCATATTAATGACGTTTATTCTTCTAAGTACATGAGCACAGGAAGCCTTTCTATTTCTTTTTGTCTTTTATTTCTTTTAGTAATATTAGCTTACAGTTTTCAGTAAGTCTTTCACCTTCTTAGGTTTATTTCTTGATATTTTTCTGCAATTTTAAATGGAATTATTCCTTTTTTTCCAACTCATTGTTTGCGTATGATAAGTAAAAGATTTGTTTATTGATAACTTTATCTTGCCTGATTGCTCAGGCTTTGAACCGAAAAGTGATGAGAATGGTTACCAGTGTCTGATTCTGTTCAAAGTAAATCTTTTGAGCCTTTTTTCTTGTTCATTATGAAATTATCTATGAATTTGTCATATGTGACATTTATTTTGTTGAACTATGTTCCTACTGTTCTCTATTTATTGTTTATTCTATCAGAAATGGATGGTAAATCTTATGAAAAGTCTTTTTCAACTTCTATTGCTTTGATCATTATTTTCATTATTCATTTTGTTATGTGATGTTTTAGAGTAATTGATTTGCCTATGTCAAACCATTCTTCTATTTATCCCTGGGATGAATCACATATGTGTATGTTGAAAGGTTCTCTTGCTCTTTTGTTGTTAGATTCTATTTTGTTGAAAATTTTTACAACTGTTTATCAGAGATAGCAATCTGTAGGGTTTTGTTTTGTTTGCTTTGCTTTTCAGTTTTTGGGCCACACCTGAGCGAGTTACTCCTGGCTATGTACTCAGAAATCACTCCTGGCTTGGGGGACCAAATGGAACGCCAGGTATCAAAATCTGCCCTGGATCGGCTGTATGCAAGGCAAACATCCTACGGATGCATTATCTCTCTGGCCCCGAGCAATCTGTAGTTTTGTTTTGTTTGCATTATGTCTTTTTCTAGCTTAAGAACTAGATATGATGCTGGTTTCTTAAAGTATGTTTATGGATCTTTCCTCTTCAGTTACCTTTTTTTTTTTTTTTTTGGTTTTTGGTTCTTGGCCACACCCAGCGGTGCTCAGGGGTTACTCCTGGCTGTCTGCTCAGAAATAGCTCCTGCCAGGCACAGGGGACCATATGGGATGCAGGATTAGAACCAACCACCTTAGGTCCTGGGTCAGCTGTTTGCAAGGCAATCACCACTGTGCTATCTCTCCAGCCCCTCAGTTACTATTTTTTTTTTGTTTGTGTGTGGTTTTTGGGTCACACCCGGCAGTGCTCAGGGGTTCCTCCTGGCTCCATGCTCAGAAATTGCTCCTGGCAGGCACGGTGGGACACCAGGATTCGAACCAATGACCTTTTGCATGAAAGGCAAACGCCTTACCTCCATGCTATCTCCCAGGCCCCCAGTTACTATTTTTAAGTGTTTGAATAGAATGATTATTTTTCAAAAGTTTTGTACAATTTACTGGTATCTATTTCTTGGGTTTTGTCCTTAAAGAAGCTTTGATTTCTTTTTCAATTCCTGGTTTTGTGA
>PVKC010004660.1:0-18125 GCA_004027635.1 Crocidura indochinensis
TTTTTTTTTTTTTTTTTTTTTTTTTTGTTTTTGGGTCACAACTGGCAGTGCTCAGGGGTTACTCCTGGCTCCATGCTCAGAAATTGCTCCTGGCAGGCACGGGGGACCATATGGGGCACCGGGATTCGAACCGATGACCTTTTGCATGAAAGGCAAACGCCTTACCTCCATGCTATCTCCTGGGCCCCAAAATAAAAATTTATAATTAAAAAAGTATATATAAATAATCAGAAATTATTTTAAAAATTGTTTCATTGAATTGAGTAAGTTTACTTTATGTTTCGAATATTAAACCTTTATCATATACTTAATTTGTAAGTACTTTCTCCTATTCCATAAGTTGTTCCTTCATCTTTCTGATTTTTATCTTAACATAGTAGACTTATTTTGAATTTTCTTTCTCTGATTTTAGAGCTATATCTAAGAAATTATTACCAAAGATATTCAATGTCAAGGAATGTCCTTTTTATTTTTTTCTAGTATTTTCTCAGTTTCTGGTATTTTATTTAGGTATTAAGTCTATTCTTGAGTGATTTACTATAAGTTATAAGAAAAGGGCCTACTTATGTAGCAGGTGGCTACTTATTTTTCCAAGTCTTATGTGTTGAAATGGCTATACTTTTCTGTTGTGTATTCTTTGATAGCATCCTCATCGACTATTAGTTAATAACATATAATTAGTTTATATTGGATCTCAGTTATGTTATTTAACCTATGTATCAGTGTCATAATGATTTTACAATATAGTAATACAATATAAAGTCAGAAAGTGTGATGTTTCCAATTCATCCTGTTCATACATCTCAAGATTTATTAGGCTATTTGGTACTTTTTGCTGTTCCCTATAAATTTTAAGATATATTTTACTTTTATAAATGATATAATTGGATTTTTAGAGGGTCTAGATTGAAAAAAGTCAATCTAGTTGGATAGAATGAGCATTTTAACAATATTAATTCTAGTCTATAAACATTGGTGTTTTTCCATTGGTTTGGGTCTCCAATATTTCACCAATATTTATAGATTCATACTCTTTTTATATTTTTTTCATGGCCTTAATTACATGTATCCCTAAATATTTTCTTGTTGACACTATTTTTGGGGGGTCACACCGGCAGTGATAAGGGGTTACTCCTGGCTCTACACACAGAAAACACTCCTGGCAGGCTCTGGGGACCATATGGGATGTCAGGATTTGAACTATCGTCCTTCTGCATGCAAGGCAAAAGCCCTACCTTTATGTTATCTCTCTGGCCCCATTGTTGATGCTATTTTAAGTTGCATTATCTTGATGAGTTTTTGGATAGATGGTTGTTGAGGTTGCTAAGTTTTTAAAACTTCATTTTAATATATAATGAGGAACACATTTTTCAAATGGAGCTCATGATACCTCCCAAAGTTCCAGTGGCTATTATAGACAAGTTATACTTTCTTATATCATAAAATTTAGGTTACCTAGGAAGGATATGGATTTTGTCAGCTCAGGTTCCCCATCAGTTTGAAGTCTACCTGAAGGCTAGTAAAGAAGCTCTAGGTTAATATTTCTTTGGAGAAAGAAGGTTCTCTTGCATAAGGAAAGGGAGGAAGAATTTGCTCCTTTTAAATCAAGTCAAGTATGCTGTTAAAAACAAAACAAAACCACCACCCACCTTCTGATCTGTTTTCCTAGAACAGAAGACAAAAGAAAACAGTCTTTGATTCAGGCTTTAGATACTATAAAGGGAGCCCCTGCTTAAGTATGAGTGATGAATGACTGTAAATATGTGAGAATAATAAAAAAGGCAACCTTTCACTGAACAGCAATACCAGGAAAAAATAAAAAGGATATCATGTGTGCGATTAATGGGATTGATATTTTGTTTTTTTAACCAGAGGATTTAATTTTATAATTATGAAAAAAATTCTCATCTAAATAGAACACTTAGAGAAACAATGGAACTCCCACATGGGTCAGACCTTCAGATGTAAACAGCTTCGAGGAAAGAGTAAGCAGAGCAGAAGTGAAGGGCGACCTGCCCGAAGAGATATCAGCTATAGGCTAGTGTGAATTTCTGAGACATCTATCAAGGTTTCCCTATGAGTCAATATGGTAATTTTAATTTTCACCATTTAGAAAACATCTAATTTAGTCACAGGAACTCTTTCCTCACTATCTCTTCCTCCCTGCACTTTTCTTTTTTGTTTCATATACAGCATTAATATATTAGATCACATATTTTATACCATAACTTAGACAATTATAAATTCAATTATTTCTATTTATATTCATTATCATACATATTTAATGCTAATTAAACATTGATATCTATTATTATAATCTTAGAATGTAATGTTAAAGTATTTCTATTTAAATTTAATAATTCTTAGTAATTGATTATAATGAAATGAAAATGGGATTTTCGAAATAATGAAAATGTTAAATCTATTATGATTCATTACTTTACATATATTTATTTTTGCATATGTATCTATATATACACATGCCATACAAAACCTTAGCCAGAATTAAGTCCCCTGCAGAAAGGATGTGGGAGCAGTAGCAGGGGTTGCTATTCTTTCAAATTGGATGTTGTCAGGGAAAACCACTGACTATCTGATGTTTGAGCAGAGACCAGAAGGGACAGGGCCATGCAGTCTGTGAGTACAGGGGTAGAACCCATTAATTTGAGCTGACATAGGGTATGTGAGAATAGCAGGGTCCCTGACTATAGAGCTGTCACAAGGAAGAGGGTGTCTGTGGTGAGGGCAGGGGACAGTGAATCCACACAGCCACTGTGCCTCATGAGATATTCTTTGAGGTATCACTGGAGAATGACTAGTTGAGGTCAACCATAGCTACAGTTACTAAGAATAAAAACTTGACTGCTGTGCAGAACAGACACAGGAGTAGAAAAATATTAAAGCTAGGGGCTTTTTTTTAGAAGTATTATGAAATAATTTAAGGTAAGAAATTGAATTAGATGTTGTTCATAGTTCAATTAGATAAGGCTCCTATATTGCTTATTGTATTTAGTCATAGAAAGATTTAATGACATAATTAAAAGAATTTTTTTGAGAATTTTTAAAAGGGAGAGGAAAATCTAATTTTGAGTTTAAAAGTGAGTTTGAGGGGCCCAGGAGATAGCATGGAGGTAAGGCGTTTGCCTTTCATGCAAAAGGTCATTGGTTCGAATCCCGGTGCCCCATATGGTCCCCCATGCCTGCCAGGAGCAATTTCTGAGCATGGAGCCAGGAGTAACCCCTGAGCACTGCCGGGTGTGACCCAAAAACCAAAAAAAAAAGTGAGTTTGAAAGAAGATGGGAGAAATAAACACTATTGATGCCAAAGAATTGGTCAATAATAGAAAGGGGATACAGGCCTAAGAGTGTGCTTTCAATATAGGAGATGTCTGTGGGCTGATAAAATGATATAGTAGAGATTATAACAAGAAATTTGTTGAGAACAAAAGAATATAGATGTTGGGTATATGGAAGGCCACATTTTAATTTAACCTGACCCCATGTGATCCAAACCTAATTGTAGTGGGACATTTGAGCCAAGAAAGTATGAAGATGTCTCCAGTGTCTCCCTTCTATCTGCTACAGACATGAAGCATGGATGTATCTTCCCAGGTATGTGCATCCACACTGGATGGGTCTAGAGGGGAAAGTTCCTGAGTTACACAGGAAGTGTACTAGGTGCATAACTAGCCTGGAATGAGAAGGAAGCATCATGGGATGCCAGAGATGGAACCCAAGTCGGCCACATACAAGGCAAATGCCCTACCAGCTGTGCTATTGCTCTAGCTTCTCTTTCATGAAATTTGACAGCACTCTTGACAAGTGCTTTAATTATTGAAACAAGTCTGTTCTTTTGGCAGAAATGGACCAGACATCTATCATATGAACAGCAAAAGAATGTTTCAATTATCTTTCAGAGTCTAGAAAGGAATAATTTAACAGATCTCATTTGGACATAGAATGATGGGATAATTTTGATCACAAGCAAGTTTATGTCTTTAACTAGACAAGGTAAAAGTTATTCATGGATACAGGCTGTTGGTACTACCAGAACTATCTGGTTGATTAAAATCAGTTGTCAAGTATGTGGTTTCTTTCTTTTCTTTTTACAATTTTAAATTAAAGCACAGTGATTAAAATTATTCATATTTGATTTTTAGATATAGAATGTTTCAGCACCAGTCCTATTACCAATGTCAACTTTCCTCTATACTGTGCCCAGACCCCTACCATAGCTCTCCCTCCCAACCTGCCATCTTAACAGATACCTTTGAAAGTATCTTTGAATGATTTCAGTGTTATTGATTCCATGGTTTGGGTATTTAGTTTGTCCTTTATTCATATCACCATTGTACCTGAGTATCCTTGACACCTGCCCCCTATTATTTTATGCCTGTCTTTCTCCCCATTCGCTCTATTTCATTCTCCTCACTATACTCTGGGCCAAGCATGATCTAAGAAACTGCCCTTTAAACCACTGCATTCACACACAATTATTCTATATACCACACATAAGTGATTATCATCCTGTGTTTAACCTTGATTATCATCCTGTGTTTAACCTTATTCTTCCGGTTTACTTAATTTAACCTGATATATTTCATTTCCACGCAGGTTGAAGTAATCACATGACTGCATCATTTCTTACAGTTACGTCGTATTATATACATATATATATATCATATATGCGTATCACATCTTCATGGCCTATTCATTTGTTGTTGGACATCTAGGTTGATTCCAACTCCTAGCTATTTTACTGAATACTTTGATAAATAGTGGTATGCATATGTCCTTTTGTACAAATATTTTTCTGTCCTGTGAATAGACATCCAAAAAATTGTTGGGGCATATGGCAGCTCAGGTCTGCATTTACCATAGGGGTAAACCTAATATTGTGTTTGAATAGGCTTATTTTATTTCTATGTAAAACTGAACCTTAAATTTTTATTTGCTTTCTCAAATAGTCATATATTCACATGACTTTCTATTCTTTGACATAGTCTCATAGGCAAAGCTACCTAACCTCCATGAATGGAAAATTTTATTTGATGTTTTTGCTTACAGCATAAAGAGCTTTAAAACTAAAACATTAATTAGAGATTACAATGAAAAGAGAAGGCACTATGTCATAGTCAAGTCACTCTTCCATCAGGGCCTAACATTGGGATAGCATGAATGTTGATCTTCAGATTGGCATAAAGAAGGTATACTGTACAAAATCCTAATTTTTGCTGGTAGGAGGCAAGTTGCTTGAGAAAAATATATATAAAGTAATTTTATACGTATGTTTAAAATTAATGTGTGCAATAGCAGAATGGCTAGGACGTTTGCCTTGCACAAAGCCAACCTGAGTTTCATCCCCGGCATCCCATATGGTTCCCAAACCTGCCAGGACTTATTTCTGAACACTATCTAGGTGTAATACCTGAGTGCTGTGGGGTATGACCCCAAAGCAAAACAAAACTAAATAAAATTAATGTGTGTTGCAGACTATCTTAGAGGTCTTTCAGGAATTCACCTTCAATCATTAAAATTATAAAATCTGATCATTTTGTTTTGTATTTTTATTGCTACAGCACAGTATTACAAAGTATTTTAAAACAAAAACATCTGCTTTACTCTTTTATTTTTTATTTATTTATTTATTTGGTTTTTGGGTCACACCCGGCAGCGCTCAGGGGTTACTCCTGGCTCCATGCTCAGAAATTGCTCCTGGCAGGCACGGGGGACCCTATGGGGTACCGGGATTCAAACCGATGACTTTTTGCATGAAAGGCAAACACCTTACCTCCATGCTATCTCCCGGGCCCCTACTCTTTTATTTTTTAAATATGCAAGTCACAACGATGATTGGCATTCAGATCAAAGCTGAAATTCAGATTCCATTCATTTAAACTCATCTTCACATGGTTCCAACTCATATACACTGCAGCACTCTCCCCCTCCAGAAAAAAATTGTCAGCACTTATTCCGCTTTTCTCATGTCCTAAGATGCAGCCAGCACAGATTGACCCTACCAAGGTGTTGATACCACCTGCATCACCTGACACAGTTAAAAACTGACTGGCACATTCTGGCATTTCTGGCATAAACTGGCACTGACAGAAATGCCTGAAACAAACTGGGACCAGTTGATACTATCTGAAAGATGAGTATGCGCTTCCTCTAGATGACACAGATAAGCATTAACTGGATTGCACAGATAATCAATGACTGACATAAGTCTGGCATAGGTTGATATTGTATAACAAGTCTGGCATTGATTAGCACAGACTGGCTCAGAGTGATATGGGATTATATTGACTTCACAGGCTGAGACAAGATGGCACTTATTGGTATGTGTTGTCATTGAATGACACAGACTGGGATAATCTGTTCCAAGTTGCCACTGATTGGTATGGATTGGTACTAATTATCACACATTGGCACTATCTGGCAATAGTTGGTACTGACTGGTACTGGATGGTACAGTGTGAGAGGGCTGGGACACAATGGGATATACAGATAGTCGGGAACAGTCTGGCAAGCATGGCACCAGTTCACACTGACTGGCACCAGTTGACAAGTCTAGCACATTCTGACTTAGATAAAGAATGAAGACAACTAGAAAATTCAGAACAGTTTAGCACAGATTGGCAAGACTAACACTTCATGGCATATGCTGGCATAGCTTGGTGCCCCATTCTAGATTCATCAGCTGTCCCATATTATTGCATGTGGACTTGCCTCCTCTTGTCATGAGCCTCATGTATTTTCCAAAGGCAATAGTGCAAATGCAAGAGGGACTCAACAAACATCAATTAGTTCAGCTTGAGCTAAGTTAGGCTTCCCTTGGTAACTCTTACAGATTGTTATGTTATGCTTCTCTTACATTTAGTTTCCATTATCTTCTACAATCTTTTGAACAAAATTCTCTTATTTTGGAAAAAAGACCACAAATTGGATGTTTGTTGCAAAAATGTAGCTTAATAGTTATGACTAAATCATACAGTTCATTATTTATTTGAATTTGGAATAAAAACATAATTTTTGAAGCTGATCTTCATAACGTTTCATCTCATTTCCCCTCAAAAAGAGAGTAAACAAGAGTGAATCTTACCAACTTTATAGTTCACTCACCATCATGTTATTTCACAATTATCCACCAGGTTACTAAAATAAAAATTTTTTTTCAGGAGTAATTCAGCAATTATTGAAGGAAGTTTTTGTTATTAAGTTTTCTACTTTTACTAGGAAGCCAACCAATTATTTGACAGTTTTTGACATTTTAAATGCCAGAGTCCTGGAGTCCAGCCTCAGGGCAAGCAGGCCTGATGCAGAGGTGCCACAAGGATTGAAAAAACAAGACAAGCATAAGAGAAAACTATGGGGTCAGGGGGCTCCCAGCTTTGTGGACTGAGAACCTGACTATCCTTCATGAAGGACATTTATTATATAGGAATAATAAACATGGAATGAAGGGCAGATAGCAGGCAAATCCCTATTTACTATTAACCAAGCCTAAAGGTTTTTTTCAGAAAGGTAACAGGACATAGCTCAGGTGATATGTGAGGGGTTGGGGAGAAGCTCAGCATGAACAAGGGGGTTTAGGAATTCCCTAGAGCAAGGCAAAATTGATATATATATATATATATATATATATATATATAACCAAAATATATATATATATATATATATAACCAAAATTCTCTGTGAGGGAGAAGGGATGACCCAAGGTCAAGCCCAATTAAGAATAATTATAAGAAATTAATTATAATTAATCAATATTATTATTATAAGGGGCCAATATCCAAAATATACAAGGCGCTGACAGAACTTACAAGAAAAAAAATCTAATCCCATCAAAAAATGGAGAGAAAAAATGGACAGACACTTTGACAAAGAAGAAATACAGATGGCTAAAAGGCACATGAAAAAATGCTCCACATCACTAATCATCAGGGAGATGCAAATCAAAACAACTATGAGGTACCATCTCATGCCACAGAGATTGGCACATATCACAAAGAATGAGAATAAGCAGTACTGGCAGGGATGTGGAGAGAAATGAACTCTTATTCACTGCTGGTGGGAATGATGTCTAGTCTAACCTTTATGGAAAGCGCTATGGAGATTCCTCCAAAAACTGGAAATTGAGCTCCCATATAATTCAGCTATACCACTTCTAGGGATGTACTCTAGGGACATAAAAATACAATACAAAACCCCTTTTTTCACACCTATCTTCATTGCAGTTCTAATTACAATAGCCAGACTCTGGAAACAACCAAGATGCCCTTCAACAGTTGAATGGCTAAAGAAACTGTACATATACACAATGAAATATTATGCAGCTGTCAGGAGAGATGAAATCATGGAATTTTCCTATACATGGATGTACATGGGATCTATTATGCTGAATGAAATAAGTCAGAAGGAGAGAGATAGACAAAACTGAGAGTCTCCTTCATCTATGGGTTTTAAGAAAAATAAAAGGTATTTTTGCAGTAATTCTCAGAGACAAAGAGAGGAGGGCTGGAATGTCCAGCTCACAACACAAAGCTCACCACAAAGAATGGTGAGTGCAGTTAGAGAAATAACTACATTGAGGACTATCATAACAATGTGAATAAATGAGGGAAGTAGAAAGCCTGTCTCGAGTACGGGCAGGGGTAGGGTGGGAGGAGGGAGATTTGGGACATCCGTGGTGGGAATGTTGCACTGGTGAAAGGGGTTGTTCTTTACATGATTGTAACCCTACTACAATCATATTTGTAACCAAGGTGTTTAAATAAAGATATTAATAAACATTAAAAACAAAAAATAAATTAATTATAGTTAACCAGTCAGTATTGATATAATTATTAACATTAATAATGAATATTAATATTAATTATAATATAACATAATTAATCATTAATTGTAATTCCCTACTTGAGCTGTTCTTCCCCATCTCTGGTCAGGTAGTATGAAAACAGCATCACAAAGGGTAACCAACAATTTTGTAGCATAATCTATTGTTACTACCTAAACCACTATTTTTAGTGTAATTACTTTTTATTTGTATGTCGTAGGAAGAAAAATAAATATGTACCCTATTTTTTTGTTTGACTAAATGGTGAAAAACATAATATCAAACTAATAATGTGCAAACTAGATCAAAAATCAGAAAACTTTATTAATATTAATTTTTAGCTTCTAGCTATGTAATTATTTAAAAATTCAGCACTCAATGTACCCATATGGTAAACAGAAACAAAATTATTTGTTCTCTCTCTTATGAAACTCATAAGAAAGACTAACTCATATTTATGTTATTTACAATAACAATTTATGTTACAATGTTAAGAGATATAATTGTTTCAATTACAGTTTTGGTTTTTAAGTCACACTGGGCAGCTCTCAGGGGTTATTCCTGGATCTGTGCTCAGAAATCATGAATTGCAGGCATGGGAAACCATATGGGACACTGGATATCAAATTTAGGTTGGCCACATGCAAAGCAAATATCCTATATGCTGTGCTAATTCTTTGAGTCCATTTTTTTTTTTTTTTTGGTTTTTGGGTCACACCCGGCAGTGCTCAGGGGTTACTCCTGGCTCCATGCTCAGAAATTGCTCCCGGCAGGCACGGGGGACCATATGGGGCACCGGGACTCGAACTGATGACCTTTTGCATGAAAGGCAAACACCTTACCTCCATGCTATCTCCCGGGTCCCTGAGTCCATTTTTTTAATAACTTTTTTTACTTAAGTAAGTGAAAATTTCCTTTTGAGTATTAGCTGGACTAATTAATTTACTGATATCAAGTAAATGATGTGCTGTTTTAGATACTACTTCATAACATAAATGTGAATTTTGTTTTGGTCACTCTTTATCAACCCACTTGTTTTGGAGCAAGTCAGCTGTACTGTTGTAAAAAGGGTATGAGATAAGAAAAGAAAACTATTAAAAGAAATGACAAAATTGAGAATCAAAATGAAAATTTCACTGGAAGACCTCACCAACAGAGTAATATTTGCTGAGGACAGAACCAGTGAGCTCCAAGATAAGGTACAGAATACTACCAGTCAAGAGCAGAAAGGGTTACAAAGCCTCCAAATAAATAAACAGTTGAAAAGAAAAATTTTGGAAATAATTAAGAGGAACAATATACAAATTATATGGGTCCCAAAAGTATAGGAAGGCAAACTTGATAAAGATGCAATTATTGAAGATATTGCTGAGAAGTTCCTGGAGCTAGAAAGTATAGGCTTTCCAGATTCAAAAAACTCAAATGATACCTGCTAAAAAATCCAAATAAAAATACTTCAAATGGGTATGAGCAATAGCATTTCAGATAGGGCATTTTCCTTCACACAACTGGCTTGGGTTTGATTCCTACTATCCCATATGGACCCCTTAATATACCAGAGCAATTTCTGAGAGCACAGCCAGGAGTAATTCCTGACTGAGGCTAGGTGTGGCTAATAAAACAAAACAAACAAACAAACAGACAAACAAACAAACAAAACAATCCTCCCTCAAACCAAGACACATTGTAGTGCTTTGCTTCAACAGCACATATACTAATATTATAACTATACAGAGAAGATAACATGGCCCCTGTGCAATAATGACACACAAATTAATGAAGCATTCTATATTTTTATGAACTACTCAGAGATCAGTTATATAAACCAAATACTCATGGCCTTTCATTCTCAAAAAGATGAATACACATTCTTCTCAAGTGCACATGGAATCTTATCTTGGCTAGACCACATTTTAGGACACAAATCTAACCTACATAATTTCACAACTATAATTCATACAAATAACAACTCAGAGGAGAAAGAGATCAAAGAATCCAAACCCATTTAAAATAAAACCTAAAACTATCAAGTACCTAGGAAATCAACCTAACAAGAAAGTTGAAAGACCTAAATCAGGAAAACTTCAAAAACACTTCAGAAAGAAGTTGAAGAAGACCTAAGGAATTGGAAGAACATCCGGTGCTCATGGGTTGGAAAAATCAGTATCATCAAAATGACCATCTTACCTAAACTATGATATATATTCAATGCAATCCCTATTCAAATTTCAGACATTATTCTTTAATGACTTCTGACAATCAATTATAAAATTTGGATGAAACTTCAAAAGACCTAGGATAGCCTAATCCATATTAAAAAACAAGAAACTGAGATGCTAATCTGAACTTCTACTACAAAACCATAGTGATTAAACAGCATGGCATTAAAACAAAGGCAGACGTTCAGACCAATGGGACAGAATAGACTATTCAGTGAAAAATCCCAAGTATATGGGCAATTAATATTTAACAAAGGATCCAAAAACTTGAAATGGAATAAAGACAGTCTCTTCAACAAATGATGCTGGAACAATTGGATAATCATGTGTAAGAAATTAAATATCTATCCATATATCAATTCTTACACAAAAGTCTGTTCAAAGTGGATTAAAGAACTTGAAATTAGACCAGAATCCACACAGTTCACTGAGGAAAGCATAGGTAAAACACTACAAGGCTTAGACCTCAAAGAAGTCTTGATGATAGGACACCCATGGCTATAGTTATTTTATCAAATCTGAATAAATGGGACTATATCAAACAAAAAAGTTTCTGTGTGGTAAAAAGAAACACTGACTAAAATTGGAAGAAAGATAACTGAATGGGAGAAAACTTTTGCACTCAACACATCAGATAGAGGCTTGAAATCTAGAATATACAAAGTACTCAAAAAGGTTAACTCCACAAAACCTAAATACCCAATCAAAAATTGAGGAGAGAAAATGAACAGACACTTCTCTGAGGAAGGCCAACAGATGGCTAACAGACACATGAAAAAATGCTCATCATCACTTATTAGGGAAATTCAAATCAAGATAACAATGAGATATTATCTTACACCAGTGAGAATGGCACAGATCAAAAATATTGGGAAAAATCTCTGTTGGCAGGGATGTGGTGAGAAAAGAACTCTCATCCATTGCTGATTTGAAATGAATGCTGCCTGGACCAACTCATGTGGAAAACAGTTCTTAATAAACTCAGTATTGAGCTGCCATATGACCCAGTCGCCCTTCTTTTGGGATTATCTCCAAGACATAAACATATTTGTCCAAAAGAATGTATGCACACCACTATTATTGCAGTACTCAGTACAATAGTTAAGATTTGGAATCAACCTAGATGTCGAACAACAGATGAATGGATTATGAAGATGTGACATATATATATATATGTATATATATACACACACACAATGAATTACTACATAGCTTTAAGGAATGATGTAATGATGCAATATGCGCCACATGGATGCAAAAGCATATATATATATACATATATACATTAAAGCACTTCATATAGAAGCAGACTGGTGGAGGATATGCAAATAAGGGTTGGGGCTTTGGTTAAGGGAAGTGGATATTGGTGAAGGGATTTCTGTTGAAACATTGTATGCATAAATTTCGATTATGAATAACTTTGTAATTTCATGTTAAATAAAAAATCTTAATAATGTACTGCTAGACCTATAACCTTAGAAATCATATAGTATTGTTTTGTAAGTTACTAAGCTATAGAATAATTTATTATATGGTAATGGATTAAAAAAAGAGTGCTTTATAGCTTGAGAGATAGTACACAATGGGCAGTGCTCTTGTCTTACATTGAGAATGGGTATTCAATGCCTGACTCTACCAGAAGTACTTTCTAAGCATCACAGGGTGGGGCCCAGAGTGAAGGAAAAAGACATAGGTTAATAAATTTTTTTTTTTTGGTTTTTGGGTCACACCCGGCAGTGCTCAGGGTTTACTCCTGGCTCCATGCTCAGAAATTGCTCCTGGCAGGCACGGGGGACCATATGGGGCACCGGGATTTGAACGGATGACCTTTTGCATGAAAGGCAAACTCCTAACTTCCATGCTATCTCCCAGGCCCCAGGTTAATAAATTTAAGGTGATTTGAACATACTATTTTTCTGAATAGAGAATATTATAATCTAGTTTGATTTATTAGTGATGAGTGAATTAGAGGTAGTAGAAAAAGAGTTTTAGAAAATTATGAAAACTGACAACTAGTTTTATAAATGAATATACACCTTTTGATGGTTGATCTGCAGGCATTATCCACTCTTAGCCAAAGTTTTCTCTTTTGAGAGAAACCAATTTGTGAATTTACCACAGTTATAAGATGAAGGATAAAGGCTAAATAAATGATCATTTCTTTTAATTGCATTTATGTTCCCATTTCAGTTCTCAGGCTGAACTAAAATATATAGCTTTAATAAAATAACAAATAAAAACCTAGTAGCATATACTTTCTAGCTATACATTTTTGGTATTAGAGAAAGTCATTCTATTTCTTAATATAACGCGAAGTCAATGAATATGAGAATTTATTATTTGTTTGCATCAATGTCAACTTCTGAAAGTCACTTCTTTTCCTCTGCCATAGCAAGTCTGACCCAGACTGACCTCAATTATTAGTAATGCCCCTGGGAGACTGGCTTCATAGCCCTCACCAGTCTATTTTGTCAAAATTAATTTGAACTAGGACAAATTTCATTGTAAAGCCATCTATGGTACCTCTTGTCTACACAATTCCCATTTATAGAAAATTTCTTAAACACCAGATTGAGAACCCAGGAGAAAGACTATTAGTCTATTAACCAACTTAATAATAAATACAAAATTTTAAATTATCATTGAATATTATTGATCTTGGTTTTGCCAGAGCTTCAGGGAAAGCCTTTGAAATTATTTTAACTCTTTGAAGCTATGTGAATAGTCCTTAATATCTTAATCTAAAATGTCAGTGATGAGAAAAGGGCATGAATTATGAAATTTTTTTGGAAATGTCTTTTATCAGTCTTCTGAGCTGAAGGATTATCAGCTCACAAAAAGTAAATCAGCATGAAAACATTCTTACTTATATGAGATGTGCTTCTGGCTGGAAAAGTTCTGGTGCCAAGGGAAGATTCAGTAACATTGACTGCAGGATATGTTGGAGGGCTGACTGATCCTGAAAGGATGAAACAGAAACATAATACAAATAATATATTTTAATTGGATAAAATGTTGACAATTTGCTCTCCAAATCTTTATTGATTCATATAAGAAATCATTATTGAATCCTTGTATACAATGGGATATAATGGTGACTAAGAGATGGTCATGCTGGAGTTAGAGCCGTGGTGCAGTGGTAGGGCATTTGCCTTGCACGCAGCTGACCTAGGACAGACTGTGGTTCGATCCCCAGGAAGCCCATATGGTCCCCCAAACCATTAGTGATTTCTGAGTGCATAGCCAGGAGTAACCCCTGAGCGTCACAGGGTGTGTCCCCCCCCCAAGAAAAAAACCAAAAGAAATGGTGATGCTTTTCAGAGCACACAGCCCAGAAACAGGTAGGTAGCAGACATTGTATGAGTGTGTCCTTATAATAAAAGTATAGGGTACCATCAGAATCCACAGAAGGGGCCTGAAGCGGTGGCACAAGTGGTAGGGCTTTTGCCTTGCACGTGACTAACCTAGGACAGACTGCAGTTCAAACAACCGGTGTTCCATATGATCCCCCAAACCAGGAGCGATTTCTGATCACATAGCCAGGAGTAACCCCTGAGCATCACTGGATGTGACCCCCCCCCAAAAAAAGGATTCACATTAGGAGGAAGATGGGTGTCACATTGGTATCAGGAAGGTTGCAGTGATGATGTGGGGGTACACTTTTATGACTGAAAACTAACTACAAGCATTTGTAATCATGGTGCTTAAATAAATATATTTTTAAAAATAAAAAAAAAAAAAGAATCCACAGTAAGGACACCAACCAAGTTTGGGAGAACAGGGAGAATTTCTTGAAGAAAGTGCAATTTGTTTTATTTAATTTTTTTTTTTTGGTTTTGGGGCTACAACCTGCAATGGTCAGGGGTTGCTCCTGGTTCTGCACTAAAGAATTACTCCTGGCAAGTGCTCTGGCAACTATCTGGGATGCTGGACATCAAACCCATCTGGGTTGTGGCCACATGCAAGGCAAATATTTTTATCTCTGTTTATCTGCTATTATCTTCCCAGTAGCAGAAAGAAATATTTTACAAGTGAGAACTAGTTATCTTCATACTGTTACAAGACAACAGCCCTGAGCACGTCCAGCTTTCTAGAAAGGAGATGCATTTATTTCACAGACAATTTAGATGAATTTATTTGGGGGGAAGGATTTGGGTCCAATGATGCTCAGGGATTACTCCTGGTTCTGCACTCAGGAATCACTCCTGGCAGTGCTCAGGTAATCATATAGGATGTCAAAGATTGAACCTAGGTCTGTCCTATGCAAAGCAAATGCCTACTTGCTGTACTACAGCTCTGGCTTCAATTAGGTAAAATTTAAAATGACTCAGTGTAAATATGGGATTATTTCTTAATAATTAACTCAGTTCACAGCATAATGTGTTTTTGCATATTCATACGAACATAACAGCGATCCAGGTATCATACCACTATTCTAGCATAAGCAGAGCCCATATTTTTAAGTAGTGAAGATTAATTTGACTCTGAGCTTTATAACCTTCTTTCATAGTTTCAAAAAACCAACGGACTTCATGCTTCTGAAGAGCTGAGAATAACCCAAGATGCAGCCCGTGCCCTTGGATCAAAGGGAAGAACACTGGCTCATGAATTATTCTGATTTTTTAATGAGTCTGTTATAGATGGCCATATCACTGAAACTCGAGAAAGTGATAAATATATTAATAGTCTTGGAAAGTTATAATGATTTGCAAATCTGCTTTAGTGTTATATGAACTACTTTGCTATTATGAATGCATATTTGACAATCATCATTTATAAGCTTCTGATTTGCCATTATATTTCTAACATTTCCTCACATTTTTAATACAGTAAGATCTTCATTATTTGATATGGTTCAGAGTAGGAAATATTATGATTAATCAGAATATTGTAATAAGTAGCATGATACTATATAGCAATTTTCAAGCATTCAAGTCTTTTGTCCAAGATTCTGTGCTTCAAATTTAAAATACTAATTAAGATACAGTCCTACCCATAAATATTTATACCCCATATATCCTTAATTATTACCAAGTGCTGAAATTACATATTTATATACATATATGTACATATAATTGAATGATTTTTGTGATTTAGAAGAAATCTTAAGATTTTTTTACATATTTCTTGACCTCTAGTATACTAATATCAATTTCAATTATTTATTTATTCAATTATTTATAGGTTAAAATTGCAGTCAGTTTATTATTATTAATGGACTTTGAAAATTTTGATTATATTTACTAGAAAGTTTTAGAAACAAGGATCTTTATTTTTGTAGGTATTATTTATAATCATATTTACAAAAATACATTTGATAACTTGAAATTTAATAGGTTTGGGTTTTGTAGAAAGATTTTCCTGAGATTTTATAGTATTAAAACTAGTGAACATTTTCTTTGTTTCAACTAAAAGCTTTTGAACCAATGGCAGTATTAGCCACCTCTTGTTGGCCATATAAAGTAGACAACTCACCCAAAGAAAAAGTTATCTTTTCAGATGAAGTATTCCACATTTTATTTTCAGGGGCTGGAGACAGAGCCACACACCATACAGTCATGTTGTTTGATTGGTCAGTTAGATTACCAGACTTCCTTGACAATATTGACTTCAGTTCCCAAAATCCATCTTTGACTTTTCTCATTTCACTAGTAACGTTTATTTCTACAAGAAAGATAAAGACAACCTTACTCACCAATTTTCTGCCGAGATCTGACTAGAGTGAAGTTTCAAGTAGTCAACTTGAATTCCCAAGCAATAGTACAACTGAGAAAGGTATTTCCCTTGCATATGTCAGATCTAGATTTGGTCCTAAGTTCTTCCTATGGGCCTCAACTGGAAACCCAACCAGGAATGATCCTTGAGTGCAGAGCCAGGAGTATACCTGAACACTGTCAGATGTGACCCTCCTACCCCAAATAAACAAACCAAAATAAACAAAAAACAATCAATCAAACAAACAAAGAACCCAAGCTGTGTTTGTTAGGAAGTGAGAATTCATTTCAACAGATTTAGAATTAATGTGAATTATGTTTCTAAACTCCAGCTGAGAACGGATGCATGATGAAGATATGAAATGTAACAATTTATATAAGATTGTTTTGTTTGCAACCATGGGTCCCTGGAGTTTTGAGGCGATTTTTTGGCTAATCTACTTTATTTATTGGCAATTTAAGACTGATGATTTCACTCGGTCTGGGTGAGAACCAGCCTAAATGACCAATGATATATAATATGCCTATAGTTAGGATTTTATTAGTATCCTAAATCTTTGGTATTTTTGTGTTGAATTGTTATTTTCCTTTATAGAGCAGCCCGAAATTAATGTAAAATCATTTGTCATCGCAGAGCAGAATGTTTGAAACTCTCATAGTTTCTTTTCATTAAAAAGTTAAATTCAAGCTTTATATTATCGCCAAAGCAATAAATAAGGTTGTACACTGGCGGAATAATCATCAAATTGTCTTGTTTTATGGCTGGGAGAATATTGGACACAACGAATCAGGTTTTAGTTAATATATATGTATGTATGTATATATATATACATATATATATATACATATATATATATATATATATATATATATATATATATATATACTTCTTTTGGCATCTACCAGATATTTTCAGGATTGTGCCTTGTCATGGTGAGTGGATTATTTTTAAAATGAAGTAAGAGCAAATGGCATAATTCTCGAAATTCATTGTGAAGACCAGAGAGATATCACAGAGATTAAGGCACTTGTGTTGCATGCCACAGACCCCTATTAAAGTATCCTAAGTCAATAAATAAATAAATAAGCAACTGCATTGTTGTTTATATTTATTGAATATAATAATTCATCATTGTAAGTTTAATTTTATTAATTAAAATAATACATCTAGAGGTTTGATGTTGAATATATAGTAAGCTTTGAGGGGAAATGTCACAAGAGTAAGGAGCAGGGATATTGGCCCAGGTGTTTAATGTTTCTGGCAGAGGCTGCCTTGTTTTCACTCCTTTAAAAAGTATTACTTTATGTATATTATCATCTGAGCTTGTCTTAAAGTGTGCTTATGTTCTAGGAATT
>PVKC010004660.1:18225-35300 GCA_004027635.1 Crocidura indochinensis
ATAATTTTTCTTAAATACCAAATTTTACCTAAGTGCTGACAATTTATGACCTTTGTTTTATTTATTTTCTTTCTAAATCTGTGTTTATTGATTGGTTTCCTTACCTTTTTCACCTTGAGGAGAGCTTCCATCTATTAACCATGTAAGTTTTGCTGTAGGAAATACTTTCTTTAGCAAGCAGGTAAATACTTTCTAGGGATAAACAGAGAACACATAAAAATTATTTGCTTATTATGAAGAAACTGATAATTTTACTGCACTCTGTCATACCAAGTAAATTGGTGAATCATTATTTTTTACAGTTGGCAAGATTTGTCTACCTTTAAGTTTGTGTTAAAATATTCACTAAAGCTTTTCTAATTCTGTTAGAGATATAATTCATGTCTAGAAACCTAGGTCAACTTAAGGGGAATCTAGAATTATTTTCTTGATGTAAGTCTTAATTCTGGTTTCTTGGAAAAATTACAATTTTCATAGGCAGAATAAATTAGTACTTTGTACTAACTAATGTTAGCTAAAAGATAGAGAAAACTACAACAGGCAGAGATCAGAGAAAAAAAAGAATATTGTCTTGGACTAAGAGTTAGAGAAGATCCATTCTTGAATTGTTTATTCCCAATATATGAAGTGGTATTTGTAGTCATAACTATGAAAATAATTTATTATAAATAATTCATTTTGACTTATAGAATATTATCCCAATTATTTTTGCTCATTTTATTTATTATTTTCACTTTCGTGGGGGGGTCAGTTGGGTTGCTTTATACTTAGCACTTCCTTCTGACTCTATCCTAAGGAATTATTGCTGGAGTAATTAGGGGACCACTATAATGCTAGGAATAAAACTGGGTGCAAAGAAATAAGCTTGACCCCTCTACTATCTCTTCAGCCCTCATTTTATCATTTTAATATAAATTCCATCAACACCAGGTATGCTGAACATCCCTTTGTATTTCTATTTGAGATGAAGAAACTAAGTAACAGAATGATTAAAAGATGTGGAAAGTAGTTGAAGGTACAATTGAGATCTATGTCACTTCAATGTCCATATAAAATATTTGGGGACTTGGGATCACATCTTGTATTGCTTGAAGAGTATTTCTAACAGTGTTTAGAGGTTACTCATAAGCAATGCTCAGAAGACCGTGAAGTTGTTACCAGAAATGGAATTCAGCCTCCCTCCAAACAAAGTATACACTCCTATATTTGAACTGTCTCCATGGCACCTCCACCTAATATATTTTATGAAAAATTATATCAAAACAAGAAAGAAATTATAGAAAAGGTTGATTATTCACAAAAACCATAAAACTCAAAGGTAAGATTATTCTATTATTTTGTTTTGTTAACAAAATTGGTGTGTGTGTGAGAGAGACAGAGAGAGAGAGATAGGAAGAGAAAGGAAGAGAAAGAAACAGAGATTTCTTCATTAATTTGGTGAAAATATGAAACAAAATTTATCGGATATTCATTTGGACGGGCCATACCTGGGAATATTTAAGGCTTATTCCTGCCACTGTGCTGAGGGATCACACCTAGTGTGAGCTCAGGGCACAATATGAAGACTGGGGTTGGAACCCAGGTCAGCTACATGCAAGGCAGGAGCCTTATCGAAAGTACTATTGGGGGGCCGGGCGGTGGCGCTGAAGGTAAGGTGCCTGCCTTACCATGCTAGCCTTGGACGGACCGCGGTTCGATCCCCCGTGCCCCATATGGTCCCCCAGGCCAGGGGCGACTTCTGAGTGCATAGCCAGGAGTAACCCCTGAGCGTCACTGGGTGTGGCCCAAAAACCAAAAAAAAGAAAAAAAAGAAAAAAAAAAGAAAGTACTATTGTTTTAGCCCTTATTTTTTTCAAATACTGCGCTAGGGCCAGATATGGAGCTCAAGGGGCCAGAGCAATAGCACAGCAGTAGAACGTTCGCCCTGCAAACAGATGACCCGGGACACCTGGTTTAGATCCCTGGCATCCCATATGGTCCCCTGAGCCTACCAGGAGCGGTTTCAGAGCACAGAGCCAGGAGTAACCCCTGAATGCCGCCAGGTGTGTCCCCCACCCCCCAAAATAAAAGATGAAGCTCAAGTGGTAGAGCAATTATCTTCATGTGTAATATCATGGGTTTGATCCCTGGAACTGCAAAACAAACAAGATACCACTGATCCTGAGACAATGAAAAATTTTAAGCCCATTCATTTATATTAATCCTTAAGAAATGAATGTATTTTATATATGACTAACTCTAGTTTTACCTTCAAATATTTTCCGCAATTTATAAATATACTAGTTAAATTAGAAAAGCAATTAGTTGTATATGATGCTCAGTTTTCATACATGCTAGTTACTAATAAAGACAGGCAGACCATGCTCCACAATTCTATTTATGGATATGATAGTTAATCTTGAAATGTCTTCACTTTTCTCTAAAATAGAAAAGCCACAGCCTAAAATAGTTCAACCTGAGGTCAAACATTCTTATGAAATGTCAAACATTTGGTTTGGTTGTGCAAGTAAAGTTGCCTTTATTTTGAATCTTCTCCTTGCTTAGATGAGTAATAAATATAATGCTAAATTAGTAGTAAAGAAGTTTGGAGAGATAATACAATAATTAAATCACTTAACTCAGCAACATTAGCTCTATAACAATGACCCCAGATGCTCTCCTGAGCCTTTCTGAGAGGTACCTGAGTGCAGCAAAGTCAGGACTAAACCCTGAGTACAGATGGGCATGGTCCCAAAAAAATCTTTATGGAAAACAATATGAAGATTCCTCAAACAATTGGAAATTGAGGTTCCATATGATCCAGCTACACCACTCCTAGGGACATACCCTAGGAACTCAAAAATGCAATACAAAAATCCCTTCCTCACACCTATCTTCATTATAGAGCTATTTACAATAGCCAGACTCTGGAAGCAATCAAGATGCCCCTTAACAGAGGAATTGCTAAAGAAACTGTGGTACATGTACATGGAATATTATGCATTCATCAGGAAAGATGAAGTCATGAAATTTTCCTATACATGAATGTACATGGAATTTATTATGCTGAGTGAAATGAATCAAGGGAGAAAAATAGACGCAGAATAGTATCACTCTTCTAAGAGTTTAAAAAAAAATAAAGACATTATTGTAATAATGCCCAGAGACAATAGAGATGAGGGCTGGAAGGAATGGCTCAAAGATATGAAGTTCCTCATAAAGAGGAATGATTGCAATTAGGGAAATCACTACAATATCAACTCACATGACAATGTTAATGAGTGAGAGAAGTAGAATGCCTGTCTCAAATACAGGCGGGGAGAGGGGGAGGAGGATGATGGGGCATTGGTGGTGGGAAATTTTCACTGGTGAAAGGGGGTATATCTTTTATTACTGAAACCCAACCACAATCATGCTTGTCATCATGGTGCTTAAGTAAAAATTTTATGTATATAAAAATAAACCAAACAAAAATTAACAATAAGTTCTCAAAAGTATTTGGAGAGTTCTTTATGAATGTAAAGAGGAATGAAGTCTGGATATAATATTGAATATAGACATTTTTTGTGGTGAATAAAGGGTGGGCTTGAACTCTACAGGCATTCTTTGGAAGTAGTGGGAGAGACAGGGAGACAACAAAGAGAGAACTGGTAGGAAAGTTCTCATCAGTGGATTGCACAGTTTTCTAGGTGTGAATCAAAGTTGTTTACCTGGAAAGGAAAGGTAAGTTAACAAATGGTTGGAGCCAAAGTCTGAAAAATGAATCTAAAACTTTCTGTAAGATATCATTTTCTTATAGTCACACTTAAATACAAAGTGACCAATTACAAACTAAGTTCCTATTAAATCTATGTTTGGGCAGGACATTTTCCAAAGATACATTTGAGATACATCTACAAAATTACTCAGACCTGAGTTTCAGTTATACAATGTCCATCACTCATACCTTCACCAGTGCACATTTCTTACCACCTGTGTCTTCAATTTCTCTCCTGTTATCCCTCTCTTCTTATCACCTTTCTCTATGACATATATTTTTTCTTTTTTCTCTCACTTTCTCTTTCTCTTATAAAGAGAACTCTTAATCCACCCAATTTGTTTACTAATTCTCCTATTCCTGTTGAGCACCTTTCTTTCTCTTGCTAATAGCATTTTATGTCCATTCATAATTTAGTTTTCAGTCTTTAAATGTTTCCAGTTTGCATTTTTGAGAGAGTTTTTCCTAATCAGTGCTTAGAAACTCAAGAATTACTATTAGACAATAATTGACTGACCTAGTATGAGGATATAATGCTATGCCTGGTGCTGGAGTGTTGCACGGTCTGATAAGTGTTGGGACCATTCATTAGTGCTCAGGGGCTTCTAAATCATTTTCATATTTTCTTCCTCAACAAAAAGTTTATTTCTGTCTCTAAAGTAAAGACTATTTTTAAAATATCTCTATCTCTTTCAGTTCAATTTCTCTCCTTCTCTCCCACTCCACACATACATAAATACATGCATATATAAATACAAATTTCTGTATATGTGTATAAATTATTCCATAGTAACAGCTTATGTAAATATATGTGTTGATTAGCTTACTCTCACTACAACTTACATTAGATAAAAGGCATTTTGAAAATTTCTCCATTTTACATATTTCTTTAACTTGGAAAGATTTACTTTCATTTATTCTTCCTTGTGTATGAGTTCTTTGGAAGTTTTATACTGAATCTATAATATTCGTGTTTTCCATTTTTTGTTTTTTTTAATAATTTTATTGTGACCAAAGTGAATTATGAATCTCTTACAGTAATATTTAAGGTACATAGTGACAATGAATCAGGGCCATTCCCACCACCAGTGTTGCCTTCCCTACATCCTTGTTCCCAGCATGTATCTCATATCTCCCTCATTTGCCCCCTGATTGCTAATGTAACTGCTCCCCTCTATGTTTTCCAAATTTAAAAGCAAGTCACAATTTAATAACTGGACAAAATATTTGAAGCCACAGATATCCTTAAAGCTGTGATTTCGCTACGGTACCACACTTACCTTTCCCCGTCAGTTTTAATTGTTGTTTGGGAAGCCGTGATGAAGTTGGGAAACAGAACTAAGACTTGTAGGTACTTGCCTTTCTGTTTTGCTTCATGACATTTGCCAAGAACTTTGTGTGTGTATGTGTGCTCATGCATGCACATGTGTGTGTGATGTGGAACTGGAGCCAGAGAAAAGGTTTGCATGTGTGTCTAAGTGTTGCAAAAAACACTCAACCAGTACAGGCACACCCACTTGGAATTCATTTTTCTTTGGGAGTGGGAGGGAAGTGAATTGAAAGAGCCCTCCTCCTGGTGGTAGAAGTCAGTCCACAGCTCTGTAAGCGCATAGCAGACTATGGAGCCAGAAGAGACAGTTCTAGAAGCTGTTTGCCTGTAAGTACCCACTTGTGACTGGGTGGGGGTAATGTTGTCTAATTATTTGAGGGTATAAACTTTACTATAAGTTTCTGATTCTTTAAGAATACAGAGAGGTGGGCCGGAGCAATAGCACAATGGTTTGGGTGTTTGCCTTGCATGCAGCCAATCTGGGTTCAATTCCCTGGCATCCTACATCATCACCAAGCCTGCCAGGAGCCATTTCTGAGTGCAGAGCCAGGAATAAATCCTGAGCGCCTTTGGATCTAGTCCCCAAACCAAAAAAGATTATAATGCAGAGATGTGTGTAATTAGACTGTTTTAAAATATAATATAATTTTCTATTTAGTTATTTATTATTGAAGTAGGTACAATAAGCCAAAAACTTGAAATAAGCTGCTGTCAGATGATTTATTTGGCTGTTGGCTTTGCAGGTAATGGCACGGGGTCATACGGGGAATACTGCATTACTGGCTAAAGATGAACAAATAACATCAAATCTGTGAAGAAGTGATCTATCTCTCCTTTATACGTGCCAGCTTCCCTTGCACAAAAACAGCTAAGTTTGCTGGTGGCACTTCTTGGAATTCTGGCCCCAGAAGGATGTCTAGAAGTACATACAGAACTCATTCTGGAAATTGTATTGCCAAAATGATTGCAGGTTCTGTAGTCTCTGTAATGCTGCTTGTTGTTAACAGTTCGGAGGAAGTTTGAGTTCTGGCTACACCAGCACTTGTCCATGCAGGCTTCTTCCTAGTTGAGGAAGACCCAGACAAGTCTCAAATCCAGGAGGCCTAAATAAACTTAATCAAGACTTTCACTCGCATTCAAAAACAGCATATTTTATAGGCGTTTGGCAGCACCGAAACAGTGGACTTAGAAAGAGAATCAAGAGAAAATCTCATCGAGAACACTGCTTTGATAGGTCGGTATTAAAGTTGTTGGACAATACAAAAACTTTTGCTTTCCTTAGACTAGCTGAAGAGAGAACAGCATATATCTGGGACGTGAAAGGTATGTTCCTGAGAGATTCAGACGCCATACAGCTTGTCTTTTGACTCACTGTGACACACCAGTGAAGCAGAAAGGAGAAAACATCACACACCCAGGTGTGGTCAGCAGTCAACCATTGCTGCAAATCCTCAAGAGTTCTGTTTCTTGCCAGACATACTCTTAACTTTGAATTGTGATTTATCTAAGTCCTTTGGTTCAATAAAAGCTGAACATGATGGGGAGTGAAGAGGAGGAAGAGGAGAGGACTAGGATGATGGCGAAGAGGGATTTAGAGATTAAGGAGGAAGAGGAGATGGGTGAAACCAGAGAACTGGCTGGTCCTTTGATGAGTCCCAGCCCTATTCCCCACAATAAAGGGACTCGGTTTTCTGAGGCATGGGAGTATTTCCATTTGGCCCCTGCTAGAGCTGGTCACCACCCTAACCAATATGCCACCTGCCGCCTGTGTGGTAGACAAGTGAGTCGTGGCCCGGGAGCTAACATGGGGACCACAGCTCTTTGGAAGCACCTGAAAAGCATGCATAAAGAGGAGCTAGAGAAGAGTGGACACAGTCAGTCAAGACAGCGCCCAGACCCAAGGCCCCAAGGTGCCCATTTCCCCATGGGCATTGAAGGGGACTGGGCCAGGCTCCTAGAGCAGGTGGGAACCCTGGCACTGTGGGCCAGCCAGAAAGAAAAGGAGATACTTAGGAGGGAGAGGGAAGTAGAATGGAGGGAGAGGGCTGTAGAAAGGCGAGAACGAGCCCTGGAAGAGGTGGAGAGGGCCATTCTGGAGATGAAGTGGAAAGTGAGGGCTGAAAAGGAGGCCTGCCAGAGTCAGAAAGATCTGCCTACGGAAGTGCATCCTTTTAATTTTGTTTAAGTTATTCCTGGACTGGGTTTGGGGGGAGGTCTGTTCGGAAATAGAAGATTCCAATCTACTACAATCAGAGTCAAGTCTCTGTTTCTAAAAGTTGGGAAAATTATTTAAGTGCGGTTTTGTTTTTAAGAGAAAGCTTATCCATGGCATGGGTTAATTTGATCAGCTGCTGACCTCCAGGGTTCCTAGAATAGCATTGTCCCCTGACCAAGACCTTACAATGTATTGAGACAATAAGTTTTTTTGCCATTAATGACTATCTTGGGGGCAGAATATATTCCTCTTAGCATTGATGAGTAAATATGAGATTCATATCTGACACTTGGTTTTGGCATAGTTGAAGGTCTCAGTGGTCAAAGCAGTTTTAGTGGCTAGAAAATGACAATCTAATTCTGAAACCCCAGCAATAATCTGGATGTATGTGTAAAGTTAATGATTTATCGTTGCCATTAAACTTATTTTGATAAACTGAACAGTTGAAGGATGAATAATATTGAGTCTGATGTCTCCAGTTCTTTTTAAGTGGGGAATTCTTTCTTTGTTGCACGCTGTTCTGTTTACATTAAAGTTCTTTATCAGTCTAACCTGCCTGAACCCTGTAAGTACATTCAACAGTAACATATAAGTAGTAATTAGTACAGACTTACAAGTCACTTAAACATGAAAGCCTATTAAATTCATAAATATTTAAAAATATTAGGTGTTATACCGATAATAAAATGATTCACTACTTCCTCCTTTATGGATGATAAAATTCAATAAGTTTTCTTTCCAAAAATCATGTAGTTACATGAATAGTAAGTTCTGGATTTTATTCTTGCCTCTGAAATGCTAACTACATGTGAATCCTATGTTGATATTTAGCTCTGCTCATGAGACATTACTGGCAGTTTTCCAGGATCATATGCAGTGTTGGGAATCAGACTGGGGTCAACTTCATGCAAGGCAATGCCTTAATCCTTTACTGTTCTCTGATATTTTTAACTGTTGATGTTTTTTTTAAATAATAGGTGATTTGTCAATAATTAAGTCTATTATCATCAAAAAGAAAAAAAAAACCCTGGACTTCTCAGACTATACTTAAATGTTAACCCTCGGTAGAATATAATCAAACTGGATATTTGATATTTGTACTGTAGTAGCTAACTTTGGGGTGATTCCTCTAAAACCTGTTATTTTTTTAAAAATATTTGGTGGTGGGGCTACCAATAGTTGGAGATGGTGAGAGGTAGAAAAACAAAAGAAATAGTTTCTGATTATATTAGATAGCTTAAGTGCTATGTGGGCAAATGCTTTCCTGAAAGTAGACTTTAGTTGAGTGTTTTAACTCATTCAGTTTTCTCATATGTGACTCATGTTTTGAACTTCTTCAAATTATCAGACAGTTTTAATAGTTGAATAGATATTTCTTCCCTGTGAGCTTTTTATGAAACAAATTATAAGACCAAATACCAGATTTATAAAAATTCTTTGATGTACTACAATCTTGTCATCCTATCCCTTTCCCCTTAGGAATATGTCTATTTAAAAATTTACTTTAAACGGGTTACCCTTTGAAAACCCTCAACATGTCTAGTAAGAGTTCAGTGTCTTTCAGCTCTGATATTCTCTATGAGCAACCTGATAGACTTTGAACTCATACACAATTATGCCAAAAAATGATGTCAAGAAAAATAATACTATTTAAGACTATAATACCTAATCTTACATGTGGACACACACAGAATAAAGTACAGGAAGATGTTGAAAAATCAAAATTAAATAAATACAAACACTCAAAATCTTTGGAAAGTCCTTAAAGTCATCGAATGAACTCTGGTATGTGGTTTTTAGATTATATTGTTCACTTAATTTGGTTCTTAATTCAGTATGCATATGCTTTTTGGCATTTAATCCCCTAATTGCTTTTGTTTGGTGTGTTCTATGTTAACTAGCTTAAGAGAAAAGAATTTTTTAAATAAGGTAATAAAGAAACACATAGACCAGATCGACCATAAAAGATTACCAAATTAAAGCATGAAGCACTATCACAAGACAGTAAGGTGTCAAAAATAATGTCTTAAATAAACTGAAGTTTCCACATATGCCTTGTGTATCTTCTTTTGCTGTGTCATTTGAGAAGGGGGTGATTGGGCATAGAGGGTCAGGAATTTTGATTCCGAGTTGAAGATTTCTTTGCTCATCCATGCTTTGCTATGATGCAAAGATTTGTGAGCTCAGGGAGCCTGAAGTTTAAGTTAAGAGACTCTCTTTCCATCTCAGCTACAAAAGCATGTTATATGTAAAAAGTTATGTTATATGTTAAAAGTATGTTATATGTAAACCCTGGAGAAGCCTTTCCCTCAGGCAGACACATAAAATGCCATTCACTCTTATGACACTCTCTGTATATCCTAGTATGTCCAAGCCTGAGAAACCATAGTTTGAATGATTTGGAGGCTATATTTTATTTTATAGGAAAATCAAGTTAATCACAAACTTCATAACCAACAATATTAAAGGCATAGTTCACAGAAGAATGTCTTTTTATATTAATACTGATGATTGCTGCTATAGGAAATATGTAGCACATGGTTGACATCCAATATGTGTATGCTGACTTAATTAATTTCAGAGGAATGAAAGGAAAGGATGAGATGGTCCCATCACCAAACATTCAGCAGTTACCAAGTCACAGATACTTTGCATATAATCTCTCATTTAATTCTTGCATTTCCTTTGTAAGATTGGAATAATTATACCCATTCATTGAGGAGGAAGTAAGCTAAGAAAATTAAAGTTCTCAGGACCCAAAGTTAATAAATGATACAAAGTCAAACCCAGGTTTATCATGTTTCACAAAGGTTTTGTTTTTCATTATTTTACAGTGTCCTATAATTAAACATAGATTTATGTTATCAATGAAAGGAATTGGTGAAAGAAAGTGTATTATGAAAAATAGCTGTAGCAAAGAAATATTCATGAGATATCTACTATGCCATGTACTCAATTTTTGGTATAAAATTAATACACTTCGAAATCATGGAGGTTAACTACATGAGCAACGTAAGTACCTAGTAAGCAGTCAGTTAGGATTTGACATTAATTTTCTTTCCCTGAAGCATGATCTCCTTTCATTATACCTTTCATCATATCATTCTTCCTGCCAGGGATATGAGCATACCAAATTCTCATCCCGCTCTGGCTTTTATTTTTGTTCAATTAGTTGTTTAGACTTGCCAGAATCCAGTTTCTCATCTACAAAATGTCAGATTCCCCATCTACTTTAGAGAATTTTTCAAAGCAGCACATGGTAACAACATGTGAAATGACTTTGAATAGTTAATGAGTTACTTCAAATACAATGGGGCTTATAAGAATATCATAGTGAGTATTAACCAACATTTGGCAAGATCTTAACAGATTATGGACAATTCATATTCTATAGTTGGCTATATGCAGTTGATGAAAGACTATGTGTTAATTCCTCTGAAAGGAAAGTTCTCTGCTTTCTATAATATATTTAGGAAAGCATAGGTATGAAAGATGAAATTTGATGACATATAAGGAAATTTTCTTTTAAAAAAGATTTATTTTATTTAATTTATAGTTCTATAGTTGGGTTGTGTACAAGTAACTTGTAAAATTGGCTAAATAACCTACAAAAATTATTTCTGGCCCATATTTTGTAGTGTTCAGGGATTACGCTTGGTGGTGCTTGGGGACCATATATGGTGGCAGAGATTACCCAAGTTAGCTGCATACAAGGCAAGTGCCCTAATTGCTGTTCTATGGCTCTAGCTCATAGAAATAATTCTTATAAGAAATAGGAACATCAGTCAAACACTTTTCACTAGACTATTGTTTTATATACATTATTAGAATAAATCACACAGGAAAATTTACCAAATTGTGTTAGAACAAAAATTTTAAAATATTCCCCCTATATTTTGGGCTATAGTAACAATTATCCAATGAATAAAATTAACAAAGATGCAAAAATTATATTATACATATATGTAAGTATATGTGTATATGTTTACATGTATATATAGGTGTAGACTATTCTAAAACTGCTCCACAAAGTCTGAGAAATACTTTGTATAAAGTTGTCAAGTTAAGTGTCTTGTTTTCAGCAGATACACTAAGTGAGTTAATATTCCTAGAACTAGAAGAGACTAGAATATTTTTTCATATAAAAATTCAAAAACACTTGAGAATTAATTAAATATTCCTTTTACTTGGTGTTTCATAAAGGATGAATGAATTTATCATGCCATAAGATATCTGATTAACACAAACACATAATAGCACTAACAGCAAAAGCGACTCAATTGTTTAATTGGTTCATTATAGATTATTCCATATACTAAGAACTTTTTACATAATACTTTATTTAATTCTGGAAAACATATATGCATGTACTCTTTTTTTTAACCTTTCTTTTGGGTTTTGGGGTCACACCTGGTGACACTCAGGGGTTGCTCCTGGCTATGCGTTCAGAAATCACTCCTGGCTTGGGGGACCATATGGGACACTGGGGATCCAACCCAGATCTGTCCTGGATCAGCCGTGTGCAAGGCAAATGCCCTACCACTGAGCTATCGCTCCTGCCCCTTAAACTACATTTTTATCCTTTATATTTTATCCTCTTTTAAATCATTCTGCTTTAGATGGAAAACTAATGGCAAAATTACAAAGTAATATGTTCAAGGTCACAGAAATCTAGAAGAAATGCTTGCAAGTGAGTTTAACTCCTAGTTACTAGAGCTTGGGAGCTACCTACCCATCAGAGAGCCTTATATTACCTTTTGTTCTCCATGCCCTTTTATGTACTGCTTAAAAAATAGCCAGAATTTGGGCCAGAGTGGTAATGTAGTGGTACAGTGTTTGCCTTGCAAGTGGCTTACCAAGGAAGAACACAGGCTCGATCCCAGGCATCCCATGTGGTCCTCTGAGCCAGGAGCAATTTCTATGTTAGGAGTAACTCCTGAGCACCATTGGGCTCTTCTCAACCCCCCCACCCCCCAAAAAAAAAGAAAAAGAAAAAAAGGAATAACCAGAATCATGCTCACTTCAGCAGCACATATACTAAAATTGGAATGATACAAAGATTAACATAGCCCCTGTGTAAGATGACAGGGAAAGATGTAAAGATGATAGGGAAAACATTAGAACAAATAAAATACCAGCTGAGTAATAAACTTAGTCTTTTACAAGTACTTATACTCTTTTATGCTCCACATTTTTCTTCACTGTCTTGCTCAGGTTTTATTAAAAATATGCTTAAATTATTGAGGCTGTTTGTCCACATAAAATTTAAGGGTTAAGAACTAGAGATCACATATTCTGAGAACCTTAAGTTACACATTAAAGATTCGCATTCATTTTTAAGAATCAATTCAGTTTTACTTCATCATCATCTGAAAAGAGATTGATTTCCTTAGATAAGACATTCTGATAACTAAGTAACCAACAGATTTTGGCATATATTATAGATTTCTAAAGGCTTTAACGTGACTCACCTTTCCCAAGACATCTGTGGAGTTATTTTCCATAATCGTGGGGATTTCTGGCTTAACTAAAAGGCAAATAAAACAGTTAGCCATCCTGACAGCCATCAGAACAAAGCCAGTCTAACTGCTACATGTATGTATATGAACACAGATGCATATATATGTGCATAAGATTTGTTATTCACCAAATAAACACTAAATAAAACACCCATTATGTACATGGCAGTTTGACAGGTGTCTAGGAAATACAATTGGGTAAATTGTGTTCTTCAGAAATTCACATTTTCATGGCAGGAGAAATAGGACATAAGATAAAGAAGATACAGCCTTGAATACAACTGCAGCAGCTGGGACTCTCATCTTAATTCTCTAAACACCACCAAGTGTCACTCCAGAACACAGAACTAGGAATAACCTTGAGCAAAGCTGTTGTGCTTCCTTCAACAACAACAGTGACAATAAATTCACGTTTTTAAGAAAAATACATACTTATAAACAGAAATTATGAAACCCTGAGTTATGAAATTAAAGTCATGAGGAATTAGATGAAAACTGTTTTTTATTTTATTTTAAGCACTGTGGTTTACAAAATTTAATTGGTATAGTTTTATTCATAAAAATTACAGCACCAAATCCTCCATTAGACTATGTACTTTCCTCCCCTTTTGTCCTAATGTTTTCCCCACCCCCCCAATCCCAAGGAAAGTCTTTAAGAGAAATTTAATCTAACCTTCAAGGTAAGAGATTTTTGGTAGGTGAAAGTATTATATCTGACACTAGAAGTGTTTTTGTTTTGTTTTTGGCTTAGATTAAGGCCTGAAACCAGAGGCCCTTATTTATGTCTATCTCTGCACATAGAATGCCTGTCTGGAATACAGGCAAGGGGAATTAGGGGGCATTGGTGGAGGGAAAGTTCCACTGGTGAAGGGGGGGTATTCTTTTTTTATAACTAAAACCCAACTACAAACATATTTGTAATCATGGTGCTTAAATAAATATATTAAAAAATAAAAACAAAGCCCAAACTAAGCAAAACCAAAAAAAAAGTGACCAATACAAAGTCAATATTAAATACATATATCTCTGTTCTTAACAGTGCCCAAATCAAAGTTCACATTGAGTACAGTGCAGAGAACTAACATGTCTTCAGGTTCATTTTGGACATAACAATGAAAATCATTTATAGATTAGTAGAAAAGTATTAAAAGCCCTTGCCGTAGGTATCATCCATGACTGCGATATCCACACAAAATTTGCCTCTATATAATAAAGTCATTTAAAGGGCATGTTGTCCTGACCTATAACTCTCTTTTAAGGATATATCAAAGTTTTGGAATCACATTCAGTTCACAGAGCAAATAAGAAGTCCAGAGAGACGTATGGGAACTTGGTAGATAATAACAAGTTCTTTGCTTTCATGTAAGATAACTTTGATATATATTTCTTCCAAGATCCTCTAATGAGAAAGAGCTCCAAACCTACAGTACTAATGGCTAGAAATGTAAATAAAGTGCTCATTTTATTTTGTTCATTTTCTCCTGTTTTGCTGACTTGTTTTACTACCCCTGTTTCGATGTTTCCGAGGGACCTTATAAACTAGATAAATTCTTATTGTTTCTCTTGATTTTTTTTTTCTGCCAGGGGAGCCAAAATCATGAAACTAAAACACTCATGAAAGGAGGAATATATCTAACCTTTCATTAACCAAAAATGCCACCAAAATGGAGGGCATGAAAGGAAGAAGGAACAATTACTGAAAGTCACAGTGGTAATGGATATAAATATTCTTTTTGAAGCTGAGGACACTTGGGTTCTGACGTAGAGAAGGAAACAGTAGGACAAGAAAGGCAAAGTGGACGGAAATAAGTGTGCAGGCAGTTGGGAAAAGCTGAGGAAGCTTTGTCGGTGTGTTAAAGAGTAATAGGGTTTCTGCTGGGGGAAGGAGAGAAATAAGAGAGATTATGGAATAGCGAATGGATCTGTGATGTACTAGCTGATGCCAAAATTGTAGATGTTTTATTTTAAATTGTTATACTAGGAAAATAGCCAAGAAACATAGAGTAGGGCCAGAGAGACAACACAACTGTAGGGTGTTTGCCTTGCATATGATCAACCCAGGACAGATGATGATTTGATTCCCCTCATTCCATGTGGTCCCCCAGGCCAGGAGTGATTTCTGAGTGCAGAGCCAGGAGTAACCCCGAGTGCCACCGGATGTGACTCCCCCCAAAGAAAAAGAAAAAAAACGAAATGCAGAGTAAATTTGGGATCATAAATATACCATATCTGTATGTCAGATTCACTACAAAATACATCCGGCTGCTGCACCAAAATATGTTAAAATTCAAGTGAGACTCTAGATCAAACGGCACAACTGGTGAGTTGACTAAAGAGAATAACCCCAGAGAAGGGAAAATATAATTCTGCAAACAAGTAGAAACTCTTACTTTAAGAATACACCAAAAGGGGCCCGGGAGATAGCATGGAGGTAAGGTGTTTGCCTTTCATGCAAAAGGTCATCGGTTCAAATCCTGGTGCCCCATATGGTCCCCCGTGCCTGCCAGGAGCAATTTCTGAGCATGGAGCCAGGAGTAACCCCTGAGCACTGCTGGGTGTGACCCAAAAACCACATACAAAAAAAGAATACACCAAAAGTAGCACAACTAGAAATGTAAAAATAGAGAAATTTAGACATGAAGGGTGATCAGTGTAAGACGAAGATATCAAGGAAACTTAAAGAAAAGCATCAAGATCAAGATGAAGCTATTTATTTTATTTTATTAATTTTTGCATTTTGCATTTTTTTGGAGGTTGGAGGGTCACACTCGATGCTCATGGGTTACTCCTGGCTCTGTACTCAGAAATTTCTCCTGGCAGGCTGTGGTGACCAAAAGGGATGCCAGGATTCAAACTCTGGTTAGTCTCCTGCAAGGCAAAAACCCTTCCTGTTGTGCTTTCACTCCCTCCCCAGTTGAAGGTATTTTAATGCTGCAAAAAGATGAGCTTAAACGCCAATAAGGCATTTAGATCAAGTAATTGTGCAAGAATGCTTGATTAAGTGAGACGTTTGCCTAACAGAATTGATTTCTTTTTTTCTCATCTTTGAAAGCAGGCTTCATTGATTTGACAGTCGTAGAGCTAGCATGAGCAAATGGTAATATTGATATCAGAGAACAGCTTTTCCCAAACCTTCACATGATATTATATTTGAACTCTTAATCATCCGGAGCTATATTAGGCTCTCTATCATGTTATCTATCGCCTAATCACCAAGGATACGTATTTTCTAGTCTATGAGGTGAGATTGACGGCAGGAGAGACAGAGAGACAGACAGAGCTAGTAAAAGCAATAAATAAGAGACTGGAGTTTCTTCCCAAATAATGAATTGTATGACCTCCGTTAATAATTCAATAAGATTCTAGGTAAAGTTTTTCAGAGAACTGCCATTCATAGACCTGAGGAAAGACCCAACAGCCTTTGCCCTAGGGTTTGGTAAGACTATTTTCTCTTTGTTTACCTCATTTTCAAAAAGCAATTAATTAGTCATCCACATCACTGCTTCCCTTATTGCCTTCACTTACAAATAAATCTTGGTCCCAAAGATTATATATTAAAAAAAAATACCAACAAGCTAGGCTGGAGGTTTCTGTTTGCTAAGGCTTTCCTGCATCACTGAGCAAAATAGAATTTTTGCATTTTTCTCAAGCGTGCTCTGCAGGAAATCTGCAACTGTGGATAGTGCAGATCAGCTTCATACTCTATCAGGGACATGAGGTCATCTCTACCGGTCCTTGTTTGGAGGTGAGAGACACCTCACAATCCTCTTCAGTTCGGTGAGACTGAGTATGGTCTCAGAAAGAATGGGGAAATGGGGACTATTGTCAACTTTCTTTGGAGCTACGCTTATTATCTTCATTTTGTCACACCGGCCTCATTCTGCCTTGCTCTTGGCAGGCAGCGAAGACAATTAGGCAGAACAATTAGAACTTGGCAGATATAATTAAAGAGATTTTTAGCATTCTTAGGAAACATTAACATTGTAAAGAAGATGTGTTCACCAAGTTGACTGATTTATGGTTTTTTTCCGTCTGGTTTGTTACAGGAACTTAATTATTATTCTTTAGCTTCCTAATTAGGTTTCCAACCCCAACATAAACAAAAAGTGTCAAGGCAAACAGAATTCAAGAATAGCTATCTTTGTAAGGCTGTTCATCTTCTTGGAGAGAGCAAAGCAGAAAAAAATGAGACAAGAACAAGAAATTAAAGAATAAAAGCTCTTACCAAAAACCTTGACCATGGTGGAGCTCCGCCATATTTTTCCTGGTCTGATA
>PVKC010004661.1:0-35117 GCA_004027635.1 Crocidura indochinensis
CATGATGTTTTAACATAGGTAAATGTAGAGAAATGATGACCAAAATTAACCTGATTAACACCTCCATTGACTCAGATTGTTAACTCAGATAAGTTTAACTCAGATAAGATTGTTAAGTTACTTTCAGCAAATTATTGTTATTAGCAATCAGAAATATAAGTAAAGCATTGTATCCTTAAGCCAACATTTCCTCACTTTTCCTTTGCCAAGCCCTTGCAAACCACCCTTCTACAGTTTTTATGAGGAATATTTTAGAACCTATATATAGCTGAGATAATGAGAATTTGTTTTTATATCTCTGACAAGTTTTAAATCACTTAACACAATTTCCTCCAGATTCATCCTGGTTGTTGAAAATGGTGTGATTGAACGTATGTATGTATTCAATAAACATTTTTCTATGTGCATATGTATTATTTTGTTCTAAACACATACTCATCCCTCCAATATAGTCAAATAATGGAAAGTTACAGCAGTAAGAGACTATACAATATTGGTGACAGGATCATTAGACATATATATGTTCAAAGAAAGTACATATATAAATATATATGATATGTGTTATATTTTTATTTTATCTAATCATTTTAAAGTTTTTATTAATTGTGTGATTTGCAATACTGTTAATGTTAACTCATTCACATAATTTCAACACAACACCCTGTACAACTATTGTATTGCTCCCTCTTGCTCCCACCTTGCTCCCCTAGAACCCCAACACTCTTCCTTCAACCCTTACACCAACTCAATTGTGCTACCCATTCACCTTTGACAAAGGCAACAGTTATATTCAACTTGTATGATTTCCTTATTGTAGCTGTTGAAACAGTGAATGTAATGCTGCATATATCTTTGTAATTAGGGTTTTCCTTGCTTTACATATTGGGATTCAGACCTTTCACATAATTATTGCTAGGTCATAGGATCCAAGGTTTTTGTTTATTTATTTACTTGTTTACTTTTTGGTTTGGGGGCACACTGGCAGCATTCAGAGCTCCTGCCTTTGCACTCATAAATTGCTCTGGACAGGCCTGGGGACCCTATAGGATTCCAGGGATTGAACCTGGGTATGCCACGTGTAAGGCAAATGCACTACCCACTATGCTATACCTCAGGTCTCCCCAGGCTTTAATTTTAATATTTTCAGGAATCAACACAGAGTTTTCTATGTTCCACAGGGTTTCACAAAGTTTTCTTTCCCACCAACTGTGCATATGGTTTTTCTTTGCCCCTCATCTGCTTCATCACTTAAAATTTCTTAACTTTTTTTAATGAGATCCAATCTAACAGATGTGAGATGCTATTTCATTATAATTTTGACTTCCGTTACCTATTTTGATGATGTCCTTAGCAATGTATATTTATAATTTGTATGTCTTCACTGAAATCATTTTATTCAGATCCTTTACCTATCTTTTCAGCAAATAATTGCATTTCTTTGTTTCCTTTTTGTTTTTATCTTTTCAGTTCTTCCTATATAAATTTAATTCTAATCCTTTACTAGGTCTATGACTCTCAAACATTTTCTCCCACTCCTAGGGTTTTCCATTTTATTAACTACGCTGAAGCAGAAACTTTTTAATTTTATGCAGTTTTACCTCTTTATCTGTGCTTCAATTATCCTTGCTTTGGGTATTAAATACAAATTTATTCCCCCATCATCATCAAACCCATATAAAGGAGCTTCTTATTCCGTTTCCTTAGGGTAGGACCCTGAAAATCTCATATTCATATGCTTTCTCCCAGTCTTAGTGTTGAGCTAATTTTCTGTATATGCTCCTAATCTGTCTGCAAATGTACTGTACTGCAAATGTACAGGAAAACCAGTCCTGGAGGGAGGCATCAAAACATTGTAAACTCTTATAAGTCAATTGAGAGAATCCAAATGGAAGATATATCAAGTTGCTCCAGGAGTCTGTGAAGTAGGTAAGAGAATCTATAGCCTCTAATGAACTCTTAATTCTGTTTGCTGTGAGTCTTCTCTTCTGCCCAGCAGCCACCCTCTCCCAATGACATAGTCATGCTAAACTCAGTATTTGGAATGAGGCAAGAAAGCAAACACTATGGGCTTTATCCCTATGGCTGAGGAATCCTTTGTGGTCCCAGTAAAAGTTCTTCACAATCACAGTAGTTGCAGTCAGGTTTCTCTAATTAGAGATATTGGTTTTTACACAGATCCTGTGTTGAAGTCAGGGTATCATGGAGTGTCTTCTTGTTTCACCATTAGGTGGTGAGGCAGAGAAATCTGCCCTGAAAACATGTTGTTGCTGTTTCCAAGTTAGTGTCATATGAACTCACTCTGAAACAAATGGGTGCCAGGGCAGTATTAGGGCATTCTCTGGTAGAAGTGATTCCTGGTGCTGGTGCAGAAAACCATGCCGGTTCCAAAGTCATAATCCAAGATTCCTGGACAATCTGTGAAATACCTGGCCTGTGCTTTTCAAGATTGTAAAGGTCATAATTCCAAATGAAACCAGAAGACACCCCAAGTCACCCTGACTTTTACATAGTATCTATACAAAAATCAGGATCATTAACTACAGAAACTTGATTACAACAGTGATTTAGAACTTTTACTGGAACCACAAAGACAGACTTTGGGTTAGACAAGTTATTATACCCAGAGCCTGTAGTTGATCTTATGACAGGATACTTTGTAGGAACAGTCTCCCTGTTTTTAGACCAACTGTTTTTTGTTTCTATTTTCCCCATTTTTTTCTGTGCCTATGGAGAAAAAAGCTGTAATATACACATTCTTTTTCTTTATTTTCTTTTATTTTTATTTCTTATCTTTTACATAGAGACTCCCACCTTTTCGGGGCCCGGGAGATAGCATGGAGGTAAGGCATTTGCCTTTCATGCAAAAGGTCATCGGTTCGAATCCTGGTGCCCCATATGGTCCCCCGTGCCTGCCAGGAGCAATTTCTGAGCCTGGAGCCAGGAGTAACCCCTGAGCACTGCCGGGTGTGACCCCCCCCCAAAAAAAAGAGACTCCCACCTTTTCATGAACTTTGGAACACTGATTACCCTGTTTTAACACATATTTCATCATTTTTCTATAAAAATAAGAAGAAAAGAATTTAAAAAAAAGGGGTAGGGGCTAGGAGCCAGTGGTCTAAGATGCATTGGTTGGGAAAAAATAAGGACAGGAATAAATATCCAAGTCAAAGTCAATCAATTACAATAGAATCAAGTGACCTAAACTTTAACAATCTAAATTTAAATGGGCCTTTTATTCTGGCAGGTCAGGTGGCAAAGAGTGCTAATATAGGATACACTCATTGGAGGTTGACAATGGTGGTTGGAATAGTCCTGACTCATTGTATATTTGGAATTCAACTATGAAGGACTCTAAATCACAACTGTTTCAATAAATTAAAATTAAAATATATTTAAAATTGTAAAGATTATTAAAAATAAAAAAAAGAAAAATTTGAAAAAGAATTGTCTTAACCAGAGAAAACAAAGGCATGACGAATAAAAGTTGCTTGGATTCCTAGAGAGAACCCTAAAATCAAAATAACAACCAGTTAGAAAACATAAAAATCCAGGTAAAATAAAGAAACCAGCAACAACAAAAACAACGGTTTAGTGAACAGGTATGTAATCAGCCTTTTAATACAAAGGCCTATAATAATGTCTTAGGGAGCTTATACACAGATACAGGTGAAGAATATGATTGGAAGTCAGAGACTCAAGCAGCAGCATTTCCTAACAATGTGTTTTAATGCCTTAATCTTAGTAGGTATAAAATAACCTCTCAGCTTCTCTGTCCACAGGGATTCTTGTATACAAAGGGTGGACACCCTAATTTGACACCTCGGTGCTCACTGATACTAGATACCATATTCAGTTTGTATTGTGAAAATGTCTTAATAAAACACTCCAATATATCCTTTTTCTCTGATTTATGTCCTCTATTGGGACCTGAAGCATATGATAATTCAGACCACTGAAACAGTCAACTGCAAACCACAGACTTATATTGCAGGACCTACTCATTGAACACATTTGAGCAAATTAACATTTCTTTTCTCTCTCTTTCTCTCTCTCTCTTCTCCCTACTTCTTTCCTCCCCTTTCTTCTTCTTCCTCTTCTTCCTCATCATCATCAATTCAATCTATGTCAAATAAAACCCACACTGATAGTTTGTCTTTAGGAAAGGAACTTCGATACATAAGATGCAGCAGACAATACTACATAGGGTACCCACCTACATAGGCAGACCTCATTAACACATTGTTTAGTACTCGAGACGCGAAACCTATGTGTATCCTAAACTGCTCCAGTCATTATCTAACCCTAAAACCTTCATTTATCAAGGCCCAACCCCATCACTGATGAAATGCCTAGAAATTGGGAAGACCCCCCAACTCTGATGTACCGACCCGATCTCTTTTATGTGATTGATTAAATTTTTTAAAATGTATTTGTACTATATTGTTGCAATACTGCCCTTGATGGGGTTGACTGATGGAGGGATGGAGGATGAGGCCTTTCTCCTCCAGCTTGGACCACGCGTCTGTTAACCTGTTCAGCCGGCGGTTCTGAGGTGAATGCGGCGGGAAGAAAGTTAACAGACAGTCAGGCTTCTGAAGAAAACAGCTTTTATTCCTTGGAAGAGGCTGAAGCCAAAAGGCCCCAGAATCAGCCCCAGGAAAAAAGCCCTTGCCTTCCACAGACCTCTGCTTTTATACTCTAGAATCAGGTATCACCCAATCGTGGGAGCAGAATCAAGTACTACTCTAGAGTGGGAACAGAATGTCAGGTCACACCCTAGGGTAGGGCACAATCACCAATCAGGGTAGGGTCAGTAACATAATAATCCCATTGAAATGTTTACATACACAATACTATATTTACCTATTTTTCACTTATCTTTTGCTCTCCCTTCCTCTCTTTCTTAAGCTATACCTAAGCTAATTATTTATTTTAATTCAACCGGTTCTTATGACCTCAGACCCATCCTATTAGGGTCAGACCTCTAGCACCTTAAGAATAGATCACTAATGTATGTGGGCTCTCTATGAGAGCCAAGCTGAAATTGTAAACAATTCATGCCTATAGTGTATATAGCACCTCCTATATACTATCCCTCATCCTCCCCTTCAGAAACCCTACTATCTCTTCACCCCCCCATACCAATTCGATATCCTGCCTAATTAGTGCTCTTTATCCTCAGTCCTTAACCCATTAGGTATCAAGACTGACTCAGCTCCCAAGCGAAGGGACACCCACTCAGTACCACATCTTGTCTCCTGGCAAGAAACTACAACCAACACTCCTGCTGAGTCATGCTCTGTGGCCCTACTTCTCGCCCCCCCAAATGTGGACTGTTGCTTGATACCAGATTCAGCTCCAGAAGGACCCCCAGTGCAAGAACTCTACCAGAGCCCTTTCTGCCATAAATCATTTCTCAAATTCAACTATGTTTTGATTTTGCTTGGTACAAAAACCTACAAGAAAAAATATTGCCTTGGATAAAATGTCAGGTCAAAACCAGGGCACAGAGATTATGGAGCCTGACAAATGCACCAGCAATATATCTTTTTGCAAAGGCATACAAAAAGAGGGGAAATTTCATGTATAGAAATAAGCTTTTATCTACTAGGGATAAGAACTCATACATTTTGCAATACAGGGGCACTTTCCACCTTGAACATATGTCATGTGGTCCCAACTTAGACGCCATGTGATTAGACAGCGGGCATCCAACCCCGAACCCTTGATCTCAGACATAGAACTGCCACAGCTGCAGGAACCTAACTCTCACTGGGACATTCTTAATACTGCTCTGACACCAACAAGTACCAGTTTTGATATGACATCCTGACAATGAGGAATTAGCAACAACTTGGTCTAAGAGCAGGCTATCTTACCTCACACCTAACGATAAGATGAAATCAGAAGACATGTCATCCTTTGATCTGTGCAAAGCCAAGATTGCTAACTACAGAAGACTGACTGAGACAACCATTACTGGAATGAACTTATCCTGGGACCAATAAAGAAGACCCTAGTCTAGACTTTGGCCTACAATCTGTTCAACAACCAAGATCTCTAATTCCAGAGGTGTACTGAGACAATTGCAACTGAGCAGAATGTAATGAAAGCATAATGGAAACATAATGAAAGACTATCCTAGGCTTTATTCTAGGGTTGGTGTAAAAACCAAGACCATCAACTACAGAAGACTGATTAAAATAACAGTGATGGAACAGAACTTCTAGAAACTTAAAGACTCCATCCTAGGCTCCATTCTATGATCTGTGCAAATACCAAGATCTCTAGTTACAGAGGCCTGATTTTATCATCCAAGACTGAGTGGAAAGTTTCCAGACATCACAAAAGGACCTAGGGGAGAGTAAAAGAGCATTGCGGAGCCTGTAGTTATACCCATGACTGTATAATTCAAAGGCAGAGAAACCCTGTGTCTCTCAGTCAAAGGGAATTCCCTTTTAATATCCCAATATTTAATGTGCCTATGCATAAAAAGTAGCACAAATTAAAAATTTTTTGATTATTGTTGTTGTTGCTTATTTGTGTGTGTGTACTTTATTTTGTTTTTCTATTTCAGGACCTTGGTCATTTGTGGTTTTATCTTTATTGCTGTGGTGATTACCGGGATCTTTTTAAATTATTTTGTATAGTTATTTTGTTTTTCTTCCTTTTTCCCTTTCTTCTCTTAAATTGATATTTATAGCCTCTAGGCGGGTTCCTCCCATTTTTTTGCTTGTTTGATTTTTGCCCCCCCCTTTTTTTTCTTCAAATAGAACCACATAACTTGAATCATCTTGTTTTGCCTCACAAATTGAGGGGGAAATAATAGAGGGTACCAAGACCAAGCAGTCATATGAACATTGAGTAGAAATAAAAAATGATCAGACTTAAATACCAAATCCAAAGCCAACAACAATGACAGCGACAACAGAATGATACCCAATCTACAACAAGCTAGACACAGAGGGGATCACTTATACTAGCAGCCCAGGGGGCAAAGAAGGAGTATATGGGATGCATGCTGGGAACAGAGGTGGATGGAGGACAGCATTGGTGGTAGGAATGTCCCTGATTCAATGTCACTATGTACCTAAAATATTACTGTGAAAGATTTGTAATACACTTTGGTCAAAATAAAAATTATTTTTAAAAAATCCAAGTAAAGTACTAATTTCAGAAAATGCTAATTACAAGTCCAGTTTAGTTAATGTCTCCAATATACCAAACTAATGCAAAGTAATAGTGGGGGTACCTAAAAGTGAGTTGTTGCAAATTCTCTGCATTCTCTTTAAACTACCTGAAAAGTATAAACCTTAAAGTCTATTTAAACTTAAGTTTATTTATTTTTATTTTTATATATATTTTATTTAAACACCTTGATTACATACATGATTGTGTTTGGGTTTCACTCATGTAAAGAACACCACCCATCACCAGTGCAACGTTCCCATCAACAATGTCCCAAATCTCCCTCCTCCCCACCCAACCCCTGCCTGTACTCTAGACAGACTTTCTCTTTCCCTCATACATTCTCATTATTAGGAGAGTTCAAAATGTAGTTATTTCTCTAACTAAACTCATCCCTATTTGAGGTGAGCTTCATGAGGTGAGCTGTAACTTCCAGCCCTTCTCTCTTTTGTGCCTGAAAATTATTACTGCAAAAATGTCTTTCATTTTTCTTAAAACCCATAGATCAGTGAGACCATTCTGCATTTTCTCTCTCTCTGACTTATTTCATTCACTCAGCATAATACATTCCATGTACATCCATGTATAGGAAAATTTAATGACTTCATCTCTCTTGACAGCTGCAAAATATTCCATTGTGTATATGTACCACAGTTCCTTTAGCCATTCGTCTGTTGAAGGGCATCTTGGTTGTTTCCAGAGTCTTTCTATGGTAAATAGTGCTGCAATGAATATAGATGTAAGGAAGGGATTTTTGTATTGCATGTTTGTGTTCCTAGGGTATATTCCTAGGAGTGGTATAGCTGGATAGTATGGGAGCTCGATTTCCAGTTTTTGGAAGAATCTCCATATCGCTTTCCATAAAGGTTGAACTAGAATATATTAAGTTGAGAAGCTTCTGCACCTCAAAGGTAATAGCGCCCAGGATACAAGAGCCACGCACTGAGTGGGAGAAACTATTCACCCAATACCCATCAGATAAGAGGCTAATCTCCAAAATATACAAGGCACTGTCAGGACTTTACAAGAAAAAGCCTCTAATCCCCAAAAAAAAAACATCTTTCCCAAAATATGGGGAGAAGAAATTGACAGACACTTTGACAAAGAAGAAATACAAATGACGAAAAGGCACATGAAAAAATGTTTCACATCACTAATCATCAGGGAGATGCAAATCAAAACAACTATGAGGTACCAACTCACACCACAGAGATTGGCACACATCACAAAGAATGAAAATAAGCAGTGTTGGCGGGAATATGCAGAGAAAGGAACTCTTATCACTGCTGGTGGGAATGCAGTCTAGTTCAACCTTTATTTTTATTTTTTTAAATATGGAACGCTTCATGAATTAAGTTTATTTTTAAATATAGTGCTGATCATACCTCCTGGCCTGGTTTGTGTATTATTTTGATTTTCAAGTGACAAAAAGTAGAAGAGTGTACTTTCTAAATTCTAATACAGACTCCAACTCTACAAGAATTTTAAGGATTTTCTTGGATGGTTGGGCTTGTCATTGTTCTCTTTTGTTTGAGCTGTCAAAAACCAAACCCAAGGACTCACCAGTGCAACACACCTTCTCTAATTCTGAAGTACATCCCTAGCCCTAAATTATTTTTTAAATATTTACTATTATTCTTGGTGTGAGATTGAAGTATGTAAGCTATCACCAGACTACAAACCAGAAGCTTTATGACAGAGTTTGGTTTGATTCTGAAGACAAGCGACTGCTAAAGAACTCTAAAGGAGATGAAGAATGTTATTGGCTCTGAATTTTAGTATTGGTGGTGGCAGAAGTCTACATCATGGGAACCATAATAATCTAGGCATAAATGCTCAAGATGGGACAGAGGTGGTACAGGGAGAAAACAAGTATCAGCCTCTTGAAATCTAAAAACAAAAACCCTCCAAAATTTCTAACAAAGATGTCAATTTGCCATTATTTTGCTATTTTCAATAAAAGTAAGCCATTATTAAAAGGGTGTATGTGAAATTTTAGGCACAGTGACCAGATGCTTACAGGTGAACAACCATCATCCAGGAATCTTCTGTCATCAGACTGATGTGTCTTACTTGGGTTTGGGAAGATTTCTGGAGATGACAGCTGGCACATTTGAGTGGGACATTCATCACTCAGTCTTGCTTCCCTTCTCTCTATCATGAGCATCATCTCAGTGACCTCATGTTGTTGTGTTGAAAAAGCAACATAGCCATGTAGCACATAGCATGTGGTGTGGCTATGCTTAAATGAGCAAGCATAAATGAGGCAGCTATTTGTATAAGTGGCAATAGGGAAAGAAATAGATTTCCTCCACATTGCTTGGGAGAATTACTTAAAACAGTGGAGTTCATGAATCCCTGTTGTTACTATTTCAGAGCACCCTGTCCATTCACCCTGACGAGAAACATCTAAATCATTGGTAATAAGTGTAGACAACTGGGAGCTTCTGCTTTCCATGACTTTTCTCTTGAAGCTCATTTATATATTTTAAAATCACTGTTTTTCTTCTCCATCTACTTCATCATAATACACAATAAGAACTCAACAAACACAGAAGAAAAACTTTAACACCTGAAAATTAAACAGCCTACTACTGAACAGCCAGTGGGTAAGAGATGATATAAATCAAAGAGGAAATCAAAACATTCACGAAAACAAATGATAATGAAGACACAAATTATCAGAATTTATGGAACACAGCAAAAGTGGTATTGAGAAGAATTCAACAAACTTGGCATTTCATCATAGTGATATTTATTAGATCAGACTTCTTTTTCCTCATAGGTAACTCTACCAACGTAGAGTTCCTCCAAAGGCAATGCATATGTATTCCATAGAGCCCATTTTTCATGTCAGAGTATTGCAAACATACTCTCTAGATTTCATAAAAGTCTGCCCAGCTGTTTTCTGGAATGTGTTGACATGCACACTGAAAGAAATTTGATTTTATGAGGGAAAGTTGTGAAGGTTTCCTCTGGCCTGCTGCTATCTGTTACTGAGCTGTCTGCAATGTGAGGACAGGAGCCTGTTTCACCATTCCCACCCTGGTGAGGACCTCTGTAAGGCCTCACTGCAAACTGGAAACAATCACTGTCGGAGGAAAGTCTTGAACCCAGATTCTTAAATTGTGACTTGCAATATGGGGTTGCATAGATGAAGGCAGAGGTCGCAAAATATCTTTAAAATGTGTTTCAAAATACGTTGCATGTGATTTATTCTCAGTAAATGCATGGCTTTGTGCTTATTTTATAACTCTTGGTGCCTAGGATGATGTAAAATATTCTTAGGTTAAAAAGAGTCATGAGTGGAAATTTTTTTGCTTTTATTTTTTTCCTTTGTTTCTTTTTGTGGGGGGTGTGGGTGGGGGGATTATTTCTGGCTCTAAGCTCAGAAATTGTACCGGGTAGGCTCAGGACACCATATGGTAAAAGGTGAAATAATTATATGATCTGAAGAGAAACCATATTTAAAGGACCATATGGGTCCAGGGTTGGCCATGTGCAATGCAAATGCCCTACCTGCTTGAAAGGGAAAATTTTAAGATGCCTTTATCTAGAAATATCATCTCTCCTCCTATAAACCCCTAAGCATAGAGACACTACTACCAATGCTAACTGCCTGCCTAGAGCTTAACTCTCCTTATGAAACTTGACTGCATTAACCACCTCTAAATCCCATTTATTTTTTAAAAGAAATGAAGCTATTTTCATCCCTACTCAACCATTCCAGGAATCTATCTGTAGATTTTTATGGCAAGAACTATCTAATAATGAGTAATTTCACTAGTCTATATTTAGCAACAAGAAAGGTTTTTTTAGGTCATTGCAGGGAGGTTCTCAGGAATTCTGCAAGTTGGAAAGAGCCTGCTGACAAGAAAGTAAATGCTTTTATTTTTGTTCTCCTTCCAGAGAAGGATTTACCACCACAATCCAGATCTCAGGTAGAAAGGTACCTTGTCCATATAAACAATTGGTTTATTCAAGTATTTACCCTGCAAAGCTCTCGGGAGCTGTAAACCAGCAAATATAAAAAACTAAGTTCTCCATCACTATTAGTCCAACTCAACCTAGTTCTCTCCTAATTCCCTCATTTCCTCTCCTTTGCTAGGCAACTCCATCGCTCTGAACTTACTTGCAACTTCATATTTCCAATCTACCAGCTTAACTTGCCATTTCAAAATTTCAGCTCTGAATGTTTTCTTCTGACTTAAGATCCTTAATCTTGCTACAAAACTACACCTGCCCAGTGGGACCCGACTGTGAAAAATTGTGAGTGCTGCCTATGTGTGTGTCTCTTTCCTGTCCTGTCATGTGAACCGCTTGGGAGTGGGCCAAAAAAAAAAAAGGCTCCAGAAAACTCGCTCTCCCAGAGGCTCATTCTAGGACAAGAACACCAAGGAACTGCTTTGTAATATGAAAACTGGCTATAAGCAGTACTTTGCAGAAGCCAGGTCCTCTGTTTGTGACATCAGACTGGGAAAAAATATGAAACTACGCCTGCCACGTGGGGCTCAACTGTGAAAAATTGTGAGTGCTGCCTGTGTGTGTCTGCCTCCTGTCCTGTTGTGTGAACCTCTTGGGGGTGGGCCGAAAAGAGGCTCCAGAAGAGCACTTAGCTCCACTTTGCTATGTGGCTATGTGCTCTTTCTAAGGAAAGAACATCATCACAAGAAGAAAAAAATCACACTAAGAATAGTGCTGGATCACTAAAGCCCAACATTTCTCTCCAGACAGTCTTTCTGCTGTGTGCTCGAGCCTAAGATTTGATCCTGTGTGAGGCTTCATCCACTGAGGACTCCCCTACATTGAAGACAAGTTGACCCACCCAAAAAAGGCAGAGCCAGAGGAGTGTGGATGCATACATCATTTAACCAATGAATACGACCACAATACGTAGAAAAACCCTTAATACAAGTGTGACAATGGGGGAGAAATGCAGGCCAGCATCAAACATAGAGAATGAAGATAACAATTCTGATGACCAGATAATGACCAACCAATTAATCAATATCTCAGATAAGGACTTTAGACAAGCAATATGGATGATGCTGAAAGAATTCAAAGAAACCATGGACCGAGTTAAACAGAACACTAATAAGAGCCAAGAAAATATGATGACAGAAATCACAAAACTCCAAACTGAAATAACATGTCAATTAACAGGCCTGAAAAACTCAGTAAACGAAGTGAATGACAAAATGGATAAGCTCTGGGACAGGATAAAAGAAGCTGAGAATAGAATTGGTGCTGTGGAAGATGAGATAAATACCAACTCCATACATCGGGAGAGATTGGAAAAAAAAAAAACTTTAAGAAAATGAACAGATAATGGAAAAATTAGTCAAAAAATTAGAAGAGGGGGCCCGGGAGATAGCATGGAGGTAAGGCGTTTGCCTTTCATGCAAAAGGTCATCGGTTCAAATCCCAGTGCCCCATATGGTCCCCCATGCCTACCAGGAGCAATTTCTGAGCTTGGAGCCAGGAGTAACCCCTGAGCACTGCTGGGAGTGACCCAAAAACCAAAAAAAAAAAAAAATGAGGACAGATGAAAATAGAAGTCTATAATAAGCTCAACAGAAACAACTTAAGAATCATTGGCATCCCAGAGACCCAGGAAGTAAATTTCCAGGAAGAATCAATGATCAAGAACATCATTAAAGAGAAACTCCCAGAGATAAAGAATATATGTGATCAAATCGTGCATGCTCGAAGAGTACCAACCAGAAGAGACCCCAGAAAAAATACCCCAAGACACATCCTAGTCACAATAACGAATTCCACAGATAGAGACAGAATTCTGAAAACAGCAAGATCAAAAAGGGGAATTACATTCAAGGAAACATGCTTGAGATTTACAGCAGACCTGTCACTAGAAACACTCGAGGCCAGAAAGCAGTGCTGGGATATTGTGACAAGATAGAATGAAACAAATGCTTCACCTAGAATACTGTACCCCTCATAACTCACTTTCCAGTTTGACGGAAGAATACATGGTTTCACAAACCAAAAAACAGCTCAGAAACTTTACAGACTCAAAACCAATATTAAGAGAAAAACTTAAAGACCTAATTTAAGACAAGACTAACATAAAGACACACCAAATTTCAATATAAAGATGGCATTAAATCCCAGGACAATTCTTTCAATGTCAAAGGACTAAATGCACCAGTTAAGAGACACAGAATGGCTAAATGGATCAAAAAAATTTAATCCAAACTTCTGCTGCCAACAAGAAATGCACCTGAATAGTCAGAACAAACATAGACTCAAAATAAAGGTCTGGAGGAAAATCATAAAGCAAACAACACACGTAAAAAAAAGCTGGAGTGGCCATACTAATATCAGTTGATGTAAATGTTATACTTAGGAAAGTAGTAAGGGACAAAGATGGACATTTTGTATTAATCAAGGGGTATGTACAGCAGGAAGAAATCACTCTCCTAAGCATCTAAGCACCAAATGAGGGGCCAGTAAAATATTTAATACAATTGTTGACAAATCTGAAAAATAATATCAATAACAACACAATAATTGTGGAGGACCTCAACACAGCTTTGTCAACACTGGATAGGTCAACCAGACTGAAACCCAACAAGAATATACGAGTCCTGAGAAGAGAAATGGAAGAAAGAGGCCTAGTAGATATATATATAGATATAGATAGATATATATATAGGACACTCCATCCACAGAAACCTGGATACACATTCTTCTCCAATGCACATGGGACATTCTCCAGGATAGACTACATGCTGGCACAGAAAACATACCTCCATAATATCAAGAGGATAGAAATTTCGCTGACCAAAACTTACATGTGAATTACAAAGGGACACAGAAGAAAAACTTTAACACCTGGAAGTTAAGCAGCCTCATACTGAATAACCAGTGGGTCTGAAATGAAATAAAAGAGGAAACCAAAAGTTTCCTGGAAACAAATGATAATGAAGACGCAAACTATCAGAACTTATGGGACACGGCAAAAGCAGTACTGAGAGGAAAATTTATAGTTTTGCAAGTACACATCACGAAGGAAGAAGGGGCCTACCTGAGTAGCTTAATGACAAAGCTCATAGAATTAGAAAGTGCTCAACAAAAGGACACAAAATAGTGAGACAGAAGGAAATAACAAAGCTGAAAGCAGAAATCCATGAAGTGGAAACCCGAAAGTAATCCGAAAGGTCAATGAAAGCAAAAGTTGGTTCTTTGAAAAAATAAACAAGATTGATAGACCACCGGCAAAAATAACAAAGAAAGGGAGAGAGAGAGAGAAACTTGATAACTCATATTAGGAATGAAAAAGGAAAGATCACTACTGAGATGGCAGAGATTCAAAAGGTAATCAGAAACTACTTTGAGAAACTCTACGCCACTAAAAATGAGAACCTGGAAGAAATAGATAAATTCTTGGACTCTTATAGTCTTCCACGGTTAAATGAAGAGGTTATAGCATATCTAAATAACACCATCGCTATTTATAAAATTAAAACGGTAATCAAATTTCTGCCTAAAAACAAAAGCCCAGGCCTGTTGCATATGTAAACATTTCTAATCTTATCACGACTTGGAATGTATACACATTTCGGGACCTACCTTGATCCTACCCTGATCAGTGATTGGACCCTACTCTAGGGTGTGACCTGGCATTCTGCCCCTACCCTAGGGTGGTACCTGATTCTAGTGGACAAAACAGAGGTCTGTGTAAGGTTTGGGGCTTTTGGGGTTGGAACTGATGCTGGGTCATTGGACCTCAGTTATTTCCACTGAATAAAGCTGATATTTCCACAAGTCTGACTCTCCGTGAACTGTTTACTCGCCGATTCACCTCAGAACCACTGGTTACTGGGTGGTAGAAGCATTCTCCGAGCTGGAGGGGAGAGACCTCGTCCTCCCTACCTCCGTTAGCGAACCTTTCCTGGGGACCGATTACTTCACAGGCCCAGATGGATTCACTAATGAATTCTTTAAAACTTTCCAAGAGGAACTACTACAAATCCTGGCAAGACTCTTTCATGAAATCAAAAAAACAAAAACACTTCCAAATAGCTTTTATGAAGCTAACATCACCTTGATACCTAACCCAGACAGAGATGCTACAAAAAAATAAAATTACAGACCAACATTGCTGACGAATGTCAATTCAAAGATCATCAACAAAATCCTGGCAAATTGGATTTAATGCCTCATTAAGAAGATTATCCACTACGATCAAGTAGGTTTCATCCCAAGAATGCACGGATGGTTTAACATCTGTAAATCTGTCAACAACATAATACACAACATCAACAACAAGAAAAATAAAAATCAGTTGATCATATCAGTAGATGCAGACAAAGCATTTGATAAGGTCCAACACCCATTCTTGATCAAAATTCTCAGCAAGATGGGAATGGAAGGAACCTTTCTCAATATAGTTAAGGCCATCTACCACAAGTCAGTGGCAAATATTATCCTCAATGGAGAAAACTAAAAGCCTTCACTCTAAATTCTGGCATAAGACAAGGTTGTCCTCTCTCACCACTCTATTCAACATAGCACTGGAAGTACTCACTATAGTGATTAGGCAAGAAAAAGTTATCAAGGGAATCCAGATAGTAAAGGAAGAAGTCAGATCTCACTGTTTGCAGATGACATGATACTCTACTTAGAAAACCATAAAGACTCTACCAAAAAGCTTCTAGAAACAATAGACTCATATAGCAAGGTGGCAGGCTACAAAATTAACACACAAAAATCAATGGCCTTTCTATACACCAATAGTACTAAGGAAGAAATGGACATTAAGAAAACCCCATTCACAATAGTGTCACACAAACTCAAATATCTTGGAATCAACTTTAATAAAAATGTGAAGGACCTATACAAAGAAAACTATAAAACTCTGCTCCAAGAAATAAGAGAGGACATGTGGAAATGGAAACACATACCCTGCTCATGCATTGGCAGGATTGACATCATCAAAATGGCAATACTCCCCAAGGCATTATACAGCTTTAATGTGATCCCTCTAAAGATACCCATGACTTCAATGAAGTGGATCAGGCACTTTTGAAATTAATTTGGAACAATAAACACCCTAGAATAACTAAACCACTTCTAGGATAAAGGAATAAGGGAGTCATTACTTACCCCAACTTTAAACTTTACTACAAAGCAATAGTTATCAAAACAGCATGATATTGGAATAAAGACAGGCCCTCAGATGAGTGGAATAGGCTTGAATACTCAGAAAATGTTCCCCAGACATACAATCACCTAATTTTTGATAAAGGAGCAAGAAATCCTAAATGGAGCAAAGAAAGCCTCTTCAATAAGTGGTGTTGGCACAATTGGCTAGCAACTTGCAAAAAATTGAACTTGGACCCCCAGCTAACATCATGTACAAAGGTAAAATCCAAATGAATTAAAGACCTCAATATCAGATCCGAAACCATAAGATATAGAGAACAACATATAGGCTAAAGACTCCAATACATTGAAACTACAGGCATATTCAAGGAGGAAACTACACACTCCAAGCAGGTGAAAGCAGATATTAAGAGATGGGAATATATTAAGCTGAGAAGCTTCTACACCTCAAAGGAAATAGCACCCAGGATACAAGAGCCACCCACTGAGTGGGAGAAACTCTTCAACCAATACCCATCAGAAAAGGGGCTGATCTCCAAAATATACAAGGCACTGACAGAACTTTACAAGAAAAATAGCATCTCCCCTTCAAAAAATGGGGAGAAGAAATGGACAGACATTTTGACAAAGAAGAAATGCAAATGACCAAAAGACACATGAAAAAAAAACGCTCCACATCACTAATCATCAGAGAGATGCAAATCAAAACAACTATGAGGTACCACCTCACACCACAGAGAATGGCACACATCACAAAGAATGAGAACAGTGTTGGTGGGGATGTGGAGAGAAAGGAACTCTTATCCACTGCTGGTGGGAATGCCATCTAGTTCAACCTTTATGAAAAGCGATATGGAGATTCCTCCAAAAACTGGAAATCGAGCTCCCATACCATCCAGCTATACCACTCCTAGAAATATACCCTAGGAACACAAAAATGCAATGCAAAAATCCCTTCCTTACACCTATATTCATTGCAGCACTATAGCAAGACTGGAAACAACCAAGTTGCCCTTCAACGGACGAATGGCTAAAGGAACTGTGGTACATATACACAATGGAATATTATGCAGCTGTCAGGAGAGATGAAGTTATGAAATTTTTCCATACATGGATGTACATGGAATATATTATTCTGAGTGAAATAAGTCAGAGATAGAGAAAAACGCAGAATGGTCTCACTCATCTGTGGGTTTTAAGAAAAATGAAAGACATTCTTGCAATAATAATTTTCAGACACAAAAGAGAAAAGAGCTGGAAGTTCCAGCTCACCTCATGAAGCTCACCACAAAGAGTGATGAGTTTAGTTAGAGAAATAACTACATTTTGAACTTTCCTAATAATGAGAATGTATGAGGGAAATGGAAAGCCGGTCTAGAGTACAGGTGGGGGTTGGGTGGGAGGAGGGAGATTTGGGACATTGTTGATGGGAACATTGCACTGGTGATGGGTGGTGTTCTTTACATGAGTGAAACCCAAACACAATCATGTATGTAATCAAGGTGTTTAAATAAAATATATACAAAAAAAAAAGAAATGCATGCTGGCAAAGGATATTAGATGTAGTATAACTGAAACTAAATTAAAAAATGGATTAGTTACTTTAAAAAAAATACACAACAACCTTGTAAACCACGGCATTTAAATCAAGCTTTTGTAAAAAGTTAAGAAATATAAAAAGCAGTAGAAATTTAAAAAGAAGATCCTTAATATTAATTAAGATTCTGAATTAAGATGGGGGGGGGGGCGGCACAGTGGCACTAGATGTAAGGTGTCTGCCTTGTCAGCACTAGCCTAGGATGTATTGTGGTTCCATCCCAAGGTGTACCATATGGTCCCCCAAGCCAAAAGCGACTTCTGAGCACATAACCAGGAGTAACCCCTGAACGTTACCAGATGTGGCCCAAAAACAAACAAACAAAAAATGATAGAAATGATAAGTAGGGAAAAGAACTGGGTGCTGATAGGAGATAAAGTGGTATTCATGATAACCCTTTGATAACACTATTGCAGACCACAATGTAGAAAAGAAAAAAATAGTAAAGAGAGAGAGAGAGAAGAAATATGTATGTCCCAGAGGCCAATAGGGAAGCAAGCAGCGGGGAGGGTAGGAGAGCATCTGGGGACTTTGGTGCACTGGTGAAGAAGGGAGTTGGACATTGTAGGGCTGAAACTTAATCATGAGCAATTTTGTAACTGTGTATTTCATGGAGATTAAATTAAAGACTTTATTTATATAAAATTAATAATAAACTAACAGATTAAAATTTTTCTGTATTAGACTCCCAATTCTTACCACTGGCTGTGTTCTTTACACTGACTGTATAGAAAGAGGAGGTACAGTAAATGCACCCCATTTACACCTCAACCCAGGCCTTTTGCCTGGTCTGTATTGTGAATTGGGGGACAAAACATTTTTTTCTGTATTTCTTAATGCTTTGGGTTGACACCTATGATACCACATCCCAAAATTCTGGTCATGTCAGTTATGCACCCCCCAGTAGAGGATTAATATGTAGGTTAAACCAGTTGATATGTAGTTACTAGATGACCAGATAAATGACCAGAACATGGTACATTATACTATATTGAGAGCTACTGATATTATTTTGAAATATTTAAACACACAAAGTATTTTGCTTATAAAATGACAAATGTCCAAAACTCAGCCATTTAATTTTATTAAATAAAAAATAAAGTTGTGTCATTTATTTTCAGATAATTTTGGGAGTGGAAGAGAATAATATTAGTGCTCAGAAGCTATTTCTGGCTCAGTGCTTGGAGTCACAACTGTCAGTGATTGAAGGACCAACAATACAGTGCCAGGCTTAATGTCAGGCAGCCTATATGCAAAACATATGCCCCAACCCACTGAGCTCTGACCCACTTTTCATATCTTGTTTAAGAAGAAACATTACATGTGTCCAAAACTCAAAGATTTCTATGTATTCTTCTTCCACCTCCCAATTCCTATCACTCCTTTTTTTTAGAGAGACTGTAATTCTAAATAGTGTGTTAATGATGTACTCATATTTCATTCTTGTTTTAAATATATATTTCCATTGTATAATATTTTGAATAGCTACTTTCCAATTGCCTTGTTTGGACAACATTCCATTTTTGTTATGTATCCATTTTGAATTAAGTGTTTATAATTTCTTTTCATTATTGTGTTATGTTTCATTACTTGAATATTTTTTTACTTATTCAGTTTTGAGGAATATTAATTATGCTTCAATTCTATCTCAATATTTGAGATAGAAGAAATATCAGAAAGTATTGTGTAGATGAGAAAATGAAGCTAAAGAGTGGAAGTGATTTAGTCTATTTCAGTTTATGTCATACAGAAGACAGTGAAGGTAAGAGTTGAAAAGAGATCCCCATATGTTACAGTCACCAAATGTTTTGTCTCACTAATACACCTTGACCAAATGGTGAGCTAACTGGTAACCGATTTATGGCTAATCACAACCACCACCTTCCTTGGTACTCAGAGATTGGCTCACCTAAGATCAGATGACTCAGACTAAGTCAATCAGAACCCTGTGACCCTGCTGAGCTAAAAAGTAAATAAATAAATAAATAAATAAATACAGATCAATGGTTTCCAGAATATATTTTTCCTGGCATGGGGGGATAGTCAGCTTCCAGTAGAGAAAATGAAGCCAATGCACAGAAAGAAGCAACAGATGACAAAGAAGACCAAAAATGGAATAATGTATTAGAGCATCTGTTTGCAACATTCTTAAATATTCATTTGTAAGTAATTTGATAAATACTTATAGAGTGCCAATTACTATTAAGATGTGATATCACTGTGTATTTTAATACCTAGAGAAGAGAGTAAAATTCAATAGAGAATTAAACATAATTTTAAGAAAATATCTGAGGTGGCAGGTTAATACATCAAAGGACTAAATGCAAGTTGTTAATATAGGAAGTTCAATTTCCAGTAGTGCATAGTCCCTAAGCACTGCAGGGAGTGACCCCCAAACACAGAACCAGAAGAAGCCCCCAAGTATTGATGAGTGCATTCAATCCACATCTCAAAAATTGATTAGCCTAAAAGGAACCAGGAAATAACAAATCGAGGGGAAAAATAATGAATAAATAGGAAGAAAAAGATATAGGGGTTGGAGAGATAGCACAGCGGTAATGCATTTGCCTTGCATGCAGCCAACCCAGGAGGAACCCGGTTCAATTTCCAACATCCCATATGGTCCCTAGGCCTTCCAGGGGTGATTTCTGAATGCAAAACTAGGAGTAACCCCTGAGCACTGCTGAATGTGGCCCCAAAACCAATACATAAATAAATTTTTTAAAAAAAGAAGATATAAACCTAATCATATTAATAACTATATTAAAATAAATAGACCAGGCTTTCAATTAAGAGTTAGAAAATTTTGCACTAAATATCAAAACATGACCAAACAAGACCATATTTTAAAATAAAATTAGGTTGTCATGAAATACATAAAAATATAGCAAATGGGGTCGGGCGGTGGCGCTGGAGATAAGTTGCCTGCGCTAACCTAGGACGACTGCGGTTCGATCCCCCGGTTCCCCATATGGTCCCCCGTGCCTGCCAGGAGCGACTTCTGAGCGAATAGCCAGGAGTAACCCCTGAGCGTCACTGGGTGTGGCCCCAAAAATAAATATATATATATAGCAAATAAACTAAGTATAACAAATCTACTCTGATCACAAAGATTAAACTTACTAAGAAATAACAACAAAGATAAATACAAACCTTTTATAATGATAAGAAGTTTCCTCAAGTAGACATAATAATTACAAATGCATATTTTTAAAAAATGAATAAAACTGATAAACTAAATTAAAATTTTTCAATTACAGTTGAGCATCTTAACCTATTCCTTTTAGTAATTAATAGAATAAGTAGACAACAATTGAAAAAAATAAAGTATATAGAACATTCAAACACTATCCATCACCTTGACCTATATGATATTTATAGACCATGTAAAATCACTGCAGAATATAAATTATTTTCAAGTTCCCAATGATTCCCTATATTCTTAACTATAAACCATGAATATATTTTAAGACATTTGAATAAAAGTGCTTTCTCTAACTACAATATAGTTAATTTAGAATTTAACATTAATAATATATCTTGATATATAATACCCCCAATTTTTAGAACTTAATAGTACATTTTTAAAATGTTATCTTTTTAAGCACCATAATACATAATATTGTGAAAAAAAAGTTTCAGTTAATGATTCAAGCAGTGTTGTCAACCCTACTACCAATGGTCCACCTCCCTCCCTCACCCCTTTCATAACCTTCTTAAATTTTAATTGTTATCATCTTGGCCACATGTTACAATAAGTCAGCACTTGTGGTTTCAATGTACACAGTGACTACACCTCATGCCCAGAAAAGTGTTCAAGTGACCTTATGTGACCTCCAGTTCATATCTCCATTCCTTTGCCAGCCATGTGTCCTATCCCAGCTAAGTATTTTCATTTCTGTAATCCAGGGCCAAGGGTTAGCCATCATTTGATAAGTATAACAGAAAAATTAAGGGAAGAAAATATTAACAATAGAAAAATGTAACAAAAGAGCTTATTTGTAAATGTCAATAAAATCAATAAATCCCCTGGTTAAGGAAAAAGAACATGAATAGGAATTAAGACTGTCATAGTAGAAGAGGACACATCATAAAAGATACTAAAAACTCAGAGAAATATTATAAACAACTTTATGTCTATAATCTTGACAACTTGAACTGAACAAATTCCTTGAAATACTTATTATTCCTCGAAAAATAGTTGTTTTTCCAGCAAGTGATAAGTAAAATACTTTGAGGAAAGTGATTTGATGCATCTAAAATGCAAATAGAAATGTAAAAAATAATCTATAACTGCCAAAACAATGTTGTGCTTGAAAAATCAATTTGTAGGACTCCCACTTACAAACTTCAAGACTTACTTTGAAGCTACTGGACAAGACAGAGTAACATAAAACAGAGATAGTTCGGGGATAAAATAATGCACTTGCTTTGCAGGCAGCAGATTACTACTGGATTCCTGGCACTATACATAGTCCCCAGAGACCTGCCAGGAGTGATCCCTGAGCACATAACCAGAAGTAAGCCCAGTGTATTGTCAGATGCCCCCAAACAAAAGTATTAATAACTTATAAAATAGAACCATGAATAAAAATGATATATCCACACATAGTTTTCAGTTGATCTTTAATAACTCCAATGCAATTTATTAGACACAATAAAACCTTCTCAATAATATGTTCTGGAGAAACTATATAAGCATACAGGAGAAAAAAAGAAAAAAAGAAATTTGGCATCATACACAGAGATTGTCTACATGGAGCTTAGAAAAACAGTGTGAAAAGTTTTAACTAAAGATATTAATAGCTTTAAATCAAACCATGAGGTACCATTTCATTTTCCTCAGAGAAACTAAATAAAAAAATACAGTAATAAATTAATGTGAGCATGTGAAGCAACTGGGATGCTTTTCCATGTTTAGAGGGATTGCCTAATGGGACAAACTTTTATTAAATATTCTTTGTTTTGTTTAAAACATACAAGAAACATGTTTGGGCTAGAGCTATAGTACTGTGGGTAGGGTGCTTTCCTTGAATGCTACTGATCTGGATTTGATTCTGAATATCCTGTATGGTCCCCTGAGTACTATAAAGAATAAATTCTAAGTGTACAGCTAGAAATAACCCTGAAGCATTGCTGGGTGTGGCCCACTAAACAAAAATAAACAAATGTGCAAGTATTCTATGATCCAGCAATTCAACTTCTAGGCATTTATTGAAGGATGCTTTTTTAAAATATGACTTCCACTTGTACAAGAATTTTTATAACACCTTATATTTATAATATCCCAAACCTGACAAAACTACAATAGCCTACAAGTGAATGGTCAAAAGAATTATAATATAAAATCTTTTATTTTACAACTTAAAACTTTTGAGTCATAGTTAGAATGACCTTCTGATGTTGGTTTTTAATCTGATCGCTACGTTATACCAAAAAGATAGAATATTTGAAAGTAGACATTAAAACTTTAAGTGTGAAAGATATGGCAAAATTGATTTTGATTTTGTCTGATTCTTGACACATTTTGCATGTTGTGGGACACTTCTAACTCCACAATTGATGTAAAGAAGGATTTGATCATTTCTGCTGAGCTCATAATTGTTTCTTTATCCCACTGGCTAAAAATACTTAGCAGGCAACCTTAGTAACATCCTATCTAATCAGAAACTGGAGTTTCTAACTCTGGATATAGTCCAGAGTGTTTTTCAGCTTAAGTTATTGCTTTTGTTGTTACTGTTGTAATTTTTATTATTGTTTTCCTTTTGGTTGGATTTATCTTCTCATAAGTAGGAAATCAAGTAATTTCATCCACAATTACTCACGGACCCTTATCTTTGTTTTTCTCTTTATATCATTAAGGGATAATTAGGAGATTGAATCATTCGCTCATCCAACAAACATATCTATTAAGTATATAATATATATGTGGAACATTCATCTATGTGTGTAGGAGACATAGTGGGGGAAGAAAAAGAAATCCACTACCCTCCTGAAGCTTTTATTCTAGTAGGAAAGAGGTAAGTGCCAAGAACAAAAATAGGCTGAGAGTTTATAGCAGGGTCCTCTGAGATCATCTAATAGATGAGGAATGAATTCCCTTAGGAAGTCTTTGCAGTATGAGTAGAAACTTAGACAAAGGACTGACAATGGTATTCAGACAAGGAATAGGAAAGAGCAATGATCAAAGCCTGGAAGAAGAGAAGTACAGCCTAAAAACTGAAGTAAAACTGGCATGATTGGGTTGGAGAAGAGTGACAGAAAAACTATACTTGTTAGTTGATTCTTTGTCTCTTGGAATCACCAACAGGGAGTGGGAGGAAAGAAAGTAATATTAGGCAAAGGGAGAAGCTGAAATGGACTATTTTACTAGAAGTCCTCAGTCAACTGTGCAGAGAAAACTGAACTTGGGGTATCTCTCAGTGTTGGGACAAGAGAGATCTAGATGGCAAAGTACCTATAAAGAAAGTCATATCTCTCTGGTCTTTTCAAGGTAAGGAATTTGAGTTTTATTTCAAGTGCAGGTGGAAATGCCAATGGAGACTTGCAAGTAAGCAAGTAAAGCGATCTGATTGACCTTTCCAACAAACCAGCCAGGCTACTTCCCATACGTAGTGTTAAGTGGAAGGAAGAAAAGAAGTATTTAGAGGCAGTTAGAATGGTGACATGAGCTTAACAAGAAGTAGGGGAAAGATATGAGATCTGGGAAACCATTTGAATGGATTTGAATACAGTCTCCATGAGACTTGCCAGTAGATTGAATATGGGCTGGAAAAGATGAAAACCTAAAGGATGCCTATTTTGAGAATAAGCAACTTCAAGTGTGGAGCCATTTAATAAGATAAAGAATACTAGCAAAGAAGCACTGTTCTAGGCCATTTAATCGAGTTCCCAAGGAAGCAACTTTATCAAATGGTGTTCAACCCTTAATCATCTGTTTATCAACGATAATAAATGTGCTAGGACATATGACCTATTCTTTGGGTTAGGGTTCTGTTTTGAAACGCTGTCAAAATATCAATCTTTAATGTTCAGTGTTAACTTCCTCAATGAATTATCCCTTAATTATTAAGAGTTGTTTTATAGGGAGGGAATCAAGAAATGGTGCAGAGGTTAAGGTGTATATCTTGTAAGTAGCCAACCCTGGTACACAATTCCTGGCTCTACATGGTCTCTCCAAACACCAGCAGGACGGCTCAGGTAATCCTCAGCATTGCAGAATCTATCCAGTAGAGTATCCTGTGCTCTTAGCTCTAATTTTTGGTCTAGTTGACTGAAAATATAAATGAGGTACCCCTGAGCCTCCAGAGCATTGATTGGGAGCACCTGAAAAGTAATGCTATATAGTACTGAGCAGGTTGATAATAAAAAAAAAAAAAAGGATATTGTACATGCCTTACATGAGGCCGCAGATTTGGTCCCTGGTTAAATTTCCTCATCCTAAATCTTAGTAAGACTCCTTGGGGCTAGAGCGATGGCATAGCCGCGCAGTGGTCCTCAAACTACGGCCCGCGGGCCACATATTGTATTTGTTCCTGTTTTGTTTCTTCACATCAAAATAAGATGTATGCAGTGTGCATAGGAATTTGTTCGTAATTTTTGTTTTTACTATAGTCTGGCCCTCCAATGGTCTGAGGGACAGTGAACTGGGCCCCTGTTTAAAAGTTTGAGGACCCCTGCTAGCGTTAGGGCGTTTACTTTGCACAGGACTGACCTAGAACACATCTGCCCTAGAACAGATCGCGGTTAGATCTCCCAGAGATCCATATGGTCCCCCAAGCCAGGGGCGATTTCTGAGTGCAGAACCAGGAGTAACCCCTGAGCATCATCGGGTGTGGCCCAAAACAAAACAAAACAAAAAGACTCCTTAGAATAGTCAAAAATTAGTGGTGGTTTTGGACAGAGGAAGGGTGAATAAAAAGGGGTGTCAGAATTGACTTTAGATAATCATGATGACAGATCCTAAGGTTGAAAGCACTGGAACAGATGTTTTGGGCAAACGATCTTGAGTTTGGATTCCTTTGTTCCTCAGACCTTAGAGGGGGCACATACCTCTGTAATTGTGGACTTTGCACTGGAACCTCTGTGTGGGATCATTTAGGTGACAAGTACTGGAGTCTCTGTGAGAATGCTGTAAAACTGGTATCTACATCTTGTCTAAATATCTGTCACTGATATTTGGGACACAATAAAAGGGATGCTGTAGGTGTACAATTGACTCATGCCTTTTTATATTCCCCTGCAATAAAATGCATCTTTGCAAGGAAGAACATGGAAAAGTGAAACATGGATTTGAAAGATATGTGTTCAATAAATAAAAAATCATGTTGGGGAAATTAGACACGAGTTAGAAATCTGAAAATCGCATGATTTCCAACTCTGCCAGCTGACCTTATACATGCCAATTCCCATCATGGAATCTCTTATCCTTTCCTTCCACTTTGTAAACCTCTCCTTGATGCTGCACATACTTAGGTATCAGTCCTTATAGAAATATTCCCTGACCCCAGTCCCTTAGAGCCTCTTTATTTGCCCATATACATTCCTTTTTTGCTTTACTTCGTAATTGAGAAATAACCAGCATGTGATTAAAACCAAAGATCCACGGTGTTCTGACTGATAAATTTTGACAGTTGTATATGCTCATGTAATCACCAACCCAAAAAACATGTGGTGAAAATACTCTCTGAAGAATATCCCACAATCCTGCACATATATTCTCTAATTTCCAGAATGATAGCTTAGTTTACATGTCATTCAAACTTCATGTAAATGTACTTTGTACTATGTACTTTAAATGTTTTATTTTGTTAAAATGTATATTTTATACATGTATATGATTTTCCATTTTAGCTGCCATGAAACAAATAATTAGTGACTTTAATTACATTCACTAAATGAGCAACCATCATCACAATTTATCTTTTAATGTCAGTCTGCATTTTACTCAGCTCTGGGTGAATCTAATGCCTCTATGGAAATCATTCTTCAAGGGATGCAAGCATGTCTTATGCCAATGACTAGCTATAAGTAAATACTGGTTTTGGTAGAGGAGTGGATAAATGGATAGGTGGTTATATAAAATTTTGTGAATCTATGTTTCTGTCCTCCCAAAAAATAACTAACAATAATAGAATCACCTTGCCTCTCCTTTGTTTTCCCTAAACTTCTCAGACATTTATTAAATATCAACTGGGCATCTGTTTGCTAGGTTCTATAAATTTAAAATGACCTATACAAAAATCCTGCCCCAAGAGCATAAAAATAAAAGCCAAGTGAAGGATCTGGACAAGTGGGTAGGATGTAATAAAAACAAGTCTCAGTAAAAGGATGAATGGGGTGAGAAATATAGAGAAATGTAATAATATCTTATATCGTGATAGGCAAGTAAGGAAATGCATAAAGAGCTACTGAATGGTGGGTAGGAGTGAGAACAGTATGAAGGGTCTCCACAGAATATTCTAGAGCCAGATTCATCTTTCTCAAACTCCCATTTTTTTCTCAATATAATCTTGGCAAAAAAGTAAGATAGTTCTTTGAGTTCAAAAACTCAGACTTGGGCCAGAGTGGTAGCATAGTAGTAGGTCATTTGCCTTGCACAGAGCTGACCCAGGATGAATGGGGGTTCAATCCCTGGAATCCCATATGGTCCCCCAAGCCAGGAGCATTTTCTGAGAGCAGAGCCAGGAGTAACCCCTGAGCGCCTCTGGGTGTGGTTAAAATAAAAACAAACAAAAAAAACACACACACATACACACACACACATACACATACACCCCTCACACTTTGACCACAATAAAAATAAAAATTAAAAACCCTCAAACTTGAGTTTTTGAGGGATGATAATTTGACTTGCTCTATCCTCTCATTCCTCTATTAATGATCTTGTTTCTCTATGTTTTCCTAGCTCTGTATTTCTCATGTTTCGCTCTCTTTGTACATGCTCATTTTAAGTGAGTAGCCATTACTAATTGTGGCTTCTCTTTGTTTAAGACTTTTCCAGGGGTGATCATATTAAGCTCCAATTTCATTTTACTTCCTGATCTTTTACTTCAAAAGCAGTTACTAAAAGAATTTATATCTCTGCATCACTGAACATCACACACATCTGTTCAACCACCTTCCCCATCCTCCATCATTTTCCTATAGTGAAGTTCAACAGAGATTACAGATGTTAGGGTCTAGAAAGGACCATGCTTCTCCCTATGTATCCAAAAATAATTCAGTTAGAAAAAGAGAAAAAAAAAGTATGAAGGACTTGTTTTTGTTGTTTTTCTCCTTTTATTTTAAATAGGGTAAGTAACACATACTTAGTGGAATAGCCCAATTGTTGCCTTCACCTGCAATCCAAACTCTTATTCATAAGAGATCAAGATTTTTAAGTGGCAATGGTCAGGAAATCTTCCAGAATAAGCAAAGCAGGGTTGTCTGAGAACCCTGGCTTCTGCCCATAAAGGAATATGACTCCAGTTGCAAAAACAGGAAGAACTTGAAAGTCATGGAGGCCAAGGGTGAAAAGATGAACTGACCTAATCAACTTCCCTCCCTCATTAATCTGAAATTGAAATAGAATAAAGTTATAAGCAGAATTATCAGGAACTGACAAGACTGGAAGACCTACTTTTAAGAAAATATTATATTTGAGTTAAAAGGATAAAGTTAGGGAGGATAAAGGTATAAGCAAGGAAAATCTAGGGTGGAGTTTGTGCTGAGAACATAGTTTTCTTGATATATCCAATAATTCTGTGTATCTCAGTCACATTTTGCATCCATCAAGAACAATACACACATCACTTCCTTGAAAAACCATTACTGAACAGCTTTATGCTGACCTTCCCCCATTCAAATACCCCCAGGTTTAGAGAAAATTATGTCTATATCCTAGGAGAAATGGATAGGTTTACCTATGGTCAAGTTGAATAGATGAGGCATGATCGATGCTGGCCTTTTTAGTTATATGTATTTCCAATCATAATACAATTCCTTTAAGCCATTTTGAACAGATGCAAAACTGCTTCCTGTGCCCATCCCTGGTGAAAACACTGAACAGAACATATCTTTCTGCTCACCCTGGAATTTTCCATCCTATTCTATCAAGTCTCGGTATCTCTAGAACATTATCTAACAAGCCAGGCCAATATGCAGTCTGCTGCTTATTCCCTCTGTGATTCCCAAGTTCCCCAGTCATGCAGCAGGAACATGGCATTTGCCAGACAAACACCCTACCCATACCCATCTTTTTCCCAGATTACTAAATAATGGAAAGGATCAATTCAAATGTCCTCATTTTTTTCCCATAGAGAAACAACCAATCATACCTATCAATATGCTTGTCTTTTTCAGATAGAAGTATTCTACTTTAAGGAATAAGAGACAGATCTGAGCCTGCTTTATGGTCCTCTGGCATCAAAAGGCTAAGGCTGAAAGTACCTATTTTCAACTACAAGTAATGTTTGTGTTATACCAAAAAAAGATACATAATCTCACTGAGCCTCTCCTATGTGTGGAGGCCATGTGGGTATTGTCAGAATGAGATTATAGAATATATGCAGTTTATATTAGTGCCCAACATTGAGTTGGAACTCAAAAAGTTCCTGCTGTTGCTGTGTTATTGTTAATGACTGCAGAAAATACCTGCCATCTGACTAATGGGAGAGATATTTGGGCTTCAAATTTTCTTTAGGATTCCTAAACCAGATATTTACTGAAGAACTTCCATTTAAGTCACTTTGTTTAAAACCAACTGCACCAACAGACATCTTGGAAAATTAGTCCTTTATCAGGTTATGATGTCTAATCTATATTAAGAAAACCAAGCAGAAAATCTGCCCAAAAGAGGTATTTGTTTCTATGTTGAACAACTTAGAATTTTGAGCTTCAGTAATAGTTGGTCCTAAGGTCTGAAAGATAAAACAAAAACGAGAGAAATAAATACAGTCACAGTCTTCCTGGCTATCACAGTTCTACTGGAAAAAAATGTAATTCAAAAATGCCTATTGGGGGCCCGGGAGATAGCATGGAGGTAAGGCGTTTGCCTTTCATGCAAAAGGTTATCGGTTCAATTCCCGGTGCCCCATATGGTCCCCCATGCCTGCCAGGAGCAATTTCTGAGCATGGAGCCAGGAGTAACCCCTGAGCACTGCCGGGTGTGACCCCCCTCAAAAAAAAAAATGCCTATTGGAGGCACTGAGATAGTGCAAAGATTAAGACATGTGCTTTGCATATGGATAGCCCTAGTTTAATCCCCAGTACATAAATAGCCTTCTGAGCATCACCAGGAACATTCCCTGAGCACCAACATGTAGGTTTCCCAATACTCATGTCCACCCTAAAGAAACCAAACTTATAGGGAAGAGGAAAAAACAGGAAAAATGTTATTCTGTTTATTCTTTTATTTTTATTTTACTTATGATACATTTCCTTACTCAGGCTGAAGAACCTCAACATTACAAAAAGGATAATAAATGGTCTTTGTCAAAGTCTGGGGTCTAAAGAGATCATATGTGTTTTAGACAGAATGTCACTATTGGACAATAAAAGTGACACATTCTTCAAGATTAAGATTTTGGGTTTGTATGAAGAAAACATAGTTGAGGAAGTGGGTTGTGCATCTGAAAAAGGATGGCAGACAGATGCCAGCAAGATCGGAGGGGCACAGCATGAATGGTGCCCAGGGAACTGGGCTACAAAAGCCCTCAAGGCCAAACCATGTTTCTTGCAGTATAAATGATGGCAACCAATTAGGAAATAGGTTTGACTGACCTGATTCATATTAAAGATTTTTTTCTTTTACATTCACTCAAGTTCTATGGAGAAGGGAAGCCCTCTTTAATTAAATCAACTTGAGAAATCAGAAAATCCCTCCTTGAGGTGATTTTAAGCATCTTGTTTCTACAGGAAGAAACCAGGGGGATTAAGCCTCACTCTGCCTGCATCAAATCCTAATCCTTTTAGAATAGTTAATTGTCTGTAGGACTTGTTAAATAACCAGGATGGTCTTAATCTCCTCAATGTCTGTGATTACAGTCTTGACAGGGTCATCTGGATGAGTCTAGAGAGATGTGGGTCAGGCCCTGCTCTTTACTTTGTTTATTTTGGGCCAAAGAATCTAAAAAACTCTGGAAAAGACATGAAATGAAAGAAAATATTATTGGAAAATACAACAGGAAATGGAAAAAGGAAATCTCAAAAGTATTGAAGGGTGTTTCTTATAATTCCCCCCCCAAAAAAAGTGAAATGTTTTATTTCCTTCAATATTTGCTAATAGCTGACAGTTTGAATAAATATGATACATTTTAAACATAAGAAAAATACCATTTTGTGGTCTTTAGCATACAATTTTCAGAGTTGTCTGTTTTTCTCTTGGCACACTTATAAAAGCAAGTATAAATGGAATGCTATCTAATTACTCTTATGGCATAGAGTTATATATTAGATGCAATTCATTGTTTCTTACCCCTTACTTATTTCCCACAGCATGCTTCTGCTTTTACATTAAAGTCTACACTGTAGGGAGAAAGGGAGCCCTAAACTATAAAGCAAGTCTTTTCTTTTTGCAGACATCCTGTAATTAGCTCAAGATCCTGCTGCACAAAACAGAAAAGTTTACTTTTCTCAACATGTTTTTGCCAGATGTTTGAACAAAAAAGTAAGTAAAGACAAACTTTTTGTGGACACTGGACTTCATAGACACTATGACTTCATCCTTAATGACTGCTTCGAAATGCTTCCCCCAGCCCCAATCAATCAGCTTCCTGGTCTCCCCATTGGTCTTTGGTTTATGTTGTCCCAACTTCCCAGTCTTTCATCAGTTCAACCATTTATGATGTCTTTCAAGAGTTCAACTTTGAGGTCCATCCACTGTATCAGTTGTTTTCCATCCAACAAATCCACAAACAAAAGCTTTCACACTGTGACAAGTGAGAACTCAATCCCTAGAAATTAACATATGAAACTCTTGCTGTCCCTCCAATTAATCTTATAATTTTGACTGAATGAGTCATAGATAGAGCCTATGGCTCCGTGTTAGAATATCTTAATAAATTTGTCTCAGATTTAGCAATCGGGCAGTATCTATTTTGTTCTAGAAAGCAGTGTTTTCAGCTTTTCTGGAAAATATATTCACAAAAATATCTTTTGGCTCCCTTATGCTTACCACCTAACAGTAACAACCAAAAAAATCCACTGTCCTTCCAATCTTAGCTCTGCTGTTCATTCTACATTCTGTAAAGTACATATTTGAAGTGACATTAAAGGATCTGTTTCAGACCCTTTTCCATAAGAGCTGGCAAAAATTAGTGAGAGTTGTTTTGATTCTACCTCTGATTAGAAAAACTTCTCACTCTGTAGTAGTAACACATGGCACTGCCCTTCCATGTGGAAACTCCAAACAAAGCACAACCATAACCAGAAGTCTGTCACCTTTTGCCAGTTGAATCATCTGTGATGATGCCATAAATATATATACATTTATGCCTTATATATTGGTTTGGGGGTCACACTGGTGGTGCTCAAGGGTTACTCCTGGCTCTGCACTCAGAAATCGTTCCTGGCATTGCTCTGGGGCTCATATGGAATGCCAGGATTCAAAACCACCATCCTTTCTGGATTGGTCCCTTGTAAGGCAAACGCCCTACTGTTGTGCATCTCTTCAGCCCTGATGTCTCTATATTATCTCTCTATATTATCCTTTGCCCATTACACATCAGTGTTTTTCATGTCAACTTTGTCATGAGTTTGGCAGATTAGCTATATTACTACTTAATACATTTGGAATACAGTGTGTGTACGCTGTGTGCACAAGAATAGGTGGCATATGGTTAAGACTTTGGAGGTGGAATGACTTTGCAGATAGAAATTAATACAAAACTCCACTTTAGCTGTTTCTAAAAGTGACCTTGGGCAAGATTTTCCATTTCTCCAAGTTCAGTTTTCTCATTTAAAAATGGAATAAATAGGGGCTAGAGAGATAGCATAGCATGTAGGGTACTTGCCTTGCATTTGATGCCTGGACCTTATCATTTGATAAAGTCCTTTGAATGTGTCAGAAATAATTCCTGAGTACAGAGCGGGTATAAATCCTGAGCACAGCCAAGTGTGGCACTGTTGGATTAACCAGATTCCATCCTATTCAGAATATGCTTGTTATTCATTGGTGGGGAGCACCTTTGGATAAAAGCATTCTTTGATTGATGCCTTAGACCACCTGTTCTCCAAGACCTCGTGCTTTCTAAAGAAGACCCCGGGTCTCAGGAAAAACAGCTCACAGTTTCAGTTTTCCACCACTGAGCTATCTGCTTCTTAAGACAGAAAGGATTGCATGTGGAAATTCCAGAATCTGTTTTATCTCCTTACCCGTATATGGATTATTTCCTGCATCTGCATTTGCTTCCAGACCTGCATCTCTTCAGTATCCTGAGATTGGGGCATGAGGCTTCCACTTATAGCACCAAAACTATAAATAAATGAATAAATAAATAAAATTTAAAATTTACTGAGTAACTGACCGGAGAGGTAGCATGGAGATAGGGTGTTTTCCTTTCATGCAAAAGGTCGGTGGTTCTAATCCCGGCACCCCACATGGTCCCCCGAGCCTGCCAGGGGCGATTTCTGAGCGTAGAGTCAGGAGTACCCCTGAGCATTGCCAGGTGTGACCCAAAATTCAAAAAAGAAAAAAAAACTTACGGAGTAACCAAGAACTTCTTCACAGGATTGTGCAGAATGAGCCTAAGCATGCATGGTAATAATGCCTGATAGACAGTGAGCACATGATTATTAGCATTTTGGTATACTTAGTTAAAATCCCCAGGGTCTATATTATAAGGATTTAGTTAAATTATTTAGTTAAATATCTAATTAAAAACAAAATTACTTTCTTAAAATTATTAGGTTATAATCCCAATAGCCTAAGGTAATAAAGGTGAGAGAAAAGCAGAGGCTGTATCTCAGAAGCAGAGCTTATGCTTTGTATGATTGAGGATTTGATCTCCTATACCACACACATGCACACAACACACACACACACACACACTCTGAGGGAAATAAACAAAAGCCATCACAGATGAGGTTCATGTTTCAAGACTAAGCTACTAAATATTCCTAAAACTTAGCAATATCCACTTACCTACTTTTTTTGAATTTAATTGATTTAAAGAAAATGCATTACATAGTTGACATAACTGATAATAATACATTTTTAGGAAGACCAAAAGCAACACGATTTAGAAAAATAGAAAATTGAAAGAAAAACTAAAGAGATGAAAGAGAAAGGAAAGAATATTTTTGAAAATTATTGACTCAATGAATTCATTGAAGCACTGGAAGAAAGTTTAGTGAGCTCTTCTTTTTTTAAAAGAAAAAAGGATAAGAGTTAAAAAATACATTAGTAATGGTGTGAGAGTGGCAATGTTTATTTGCATAGGCCCAGCAAAATATGGGGAAAATGGAAAAAAATAAAAAGCCTTGGCCTAAATACAAGGAGACCTTATCCCTGAAGTTTTCTGACATAAGACTGACTCTGCGTTCCAGGCATACTAGGTTGTCCAATTCCTGAGTCATTCTTTGTGGTCACAGTGAAATTTTTTCATACATTAGCTGTTGTTGGTATCCAGTTCTGTAGTAAAAGATTCTAATTTCTGTGCATTTCCTTCATCGAAGTCAGCATGGTGTGGAGCGTCCTCTACTTTCACCTCACCATTAGATGCCAAGTGTCCTGCCCTTCAGACAATTTGTTGCTGCTGCTGAGTCAAGTGGTTGCTAAGGGAACACTCCTTGTAGTAAGTCAATGCCAGGGTATCGGTAGGAATTTCCCTGGTAGAGGTTTGCTTCCTGGTGATGTTGCAGACAATTGTGGTTTGTTCCATAGATGGTCAATGGTTCAGAGGTGAATGGGCAATACCCATTCTTCTGAGGCCTGAGCTAAGTCATTATGCCAGTGTTCAGGGTATAAGGCCTAACTGCATTACCAAAATTTGTGTTCCTAACTCTATTAGATAAGAACTTGTTTGCGTATGTAGTATTTTCTCATTTTAATGCACCTATATAAAAGAGGAGCAATGCCACAATGTATTATTGGTGCCTCTGAGGAGCAAATGAAACAAATCCAACAATACTCTTAACTTGGTTCTAACATGAATTCTAAAGTGAAAGACTCTTCTACCAAAATTCCTTATTAAACAGATCAGAAAGAAAGAAAGAAAGAAAG
>PVKC010004662.1:0-35113 GCA_004027635.1 Crocidura indochinensis
CAGCATATATTCCCCCAAGCTCATTACGAGTAATCCCAAAGCAGAAAGCCGGGAGTTAAGTCTCGACCACTACTGAGCGTAGCCCCCTAAATTTTTAAAGAAGATATGTACCTAATGTACCAAATAGGGTACATTAGCACAAAATGGGGCAGAAGGAAATGACCAGTCTGGTTTGTATTTAAATTCCCCACTGCAGGGATCTCATGGCCCCACCATAATTATCTGCAAGGGTGGGTTTCCAAGGTGCACATGTGCCCACAATTCCATTATTGGTTGTGGGATGGTCCAACAATCATCCTGAGTCCAGGGATGCTCTTCTTAGGGCTCAAGTCCCTTACTTTAGAACTAGAGAGTAGCTCAGGCTATGCACAAGTGAGAGAGAGAGAGAAAGAGAGAGAGATTAAAGTATAGTTTGTGGCTCAGGAAGGGCAAGAACATGCAACTCTTAAGAGAAGGGAGGGGGATGAAATGTTGAAAGACTTTCTGGGGACCCACATTACCCTGCAGACCCAGTCTGAAAACTCTTCATGATCTCTAGGACCACACTCTTGTGCTGCTGCAAGCATCACCCCACTTTCTAGAGGCTAGTTTAAGATGAAAGCTCAGGCATCTCAAGGGAAGGGTGATCCCTACCTTGACCACCTGGTACTCTTCTCTGGCTCTGGGCATCTAAGATCCTGTTGGCAGAGCTGCAGGGACTCCTAAGGCAGACACCACGGGCATGGCCGTCAGTTCCCACACACGAAGCTCTCTTGGGAAGAGAAGGGCACGAATCCATCACACAGTGCGGCCGTGAAGAATAATGAATTGCATGGTTAACAAATGACAAGGGCTACATTTCTCCTGATTATCTATCATGTATATATCACTTTATTTCTGGAGCAGCCAGCAGGTGTTGAATGCAAATGGAAGGAAAAAAATAATAAAACCTTGGCTGGCTTGCTGCCTCCTGGAAAGAAAAATGTTCATTGCCCAGGACAGGAAAGGTGCCTGGATCTTTCATGATCAAGACACAACTGTCTGACGGCAGGACTGGGGAAACCCTGGAGAGGCAAAGCCCTGGGCTCCAGGGACCCTACACATTCTCTTTGGTGCAAAAGCTCTCACCTGGGTGTCAGCATTCACTCAGTTCCAAGGGGCTCAAAGCTATTTGTGGGCTCAGGGAGTCATAGAATAGGACCTGGGCACTGTGTCCAGAGTTTGTCCATCACTTTCTGCTCTGGCTCTAGAATGGAACTGGGCTGACTAGTCAACTTGGATCACCTGCTAGATGTTCCCAGTCCTCAGGTTTCTTGTCACTTTCTTCTTGCTTGCTTATTTTTGCATCTACAGGATGGACCTTCTCAAATATGTGATTTTTCCATGAAGATAATAGAGACAGAATCTGCTGCCACAGACCAACCAAGATGCCCCTATAGAGACTCACTGTGTGAGGGGAGCAAGGAAAAGAGCATAGAACAGAGTAGAAGAAGGTAGTCTCTGAGCCCCACCATGGTCCCAAGAATATGATACCCCTAAAAACTCTTTCACTCCTGCTCTGCCCTTAGTTGCTCCAACATCCAAAGAGCAGAGGGGACTAGGAAGCAGGTATGAGCTCAAGACAGAAGAATCAAAAGCAAAATGAGCTACATGGCCAACATGGTCAATGGAAAGTTCCAGAAACAGGAACTGGAGAGATAATACAGAGGGCAGAGAGCTTGCCTTGTATAGGGCTGACCCAGATGATACCTAGCACCCTATATAATCTCCTGAGCCCCATCAGTAATGAGCACACAGCCAAGAGTAAGTCCTGAGCACCATTGGAAAATGAAACAAAAATCAAGGGTAAAGTAGCTCTAAACAGAAACGACCATCAAATATCAAAATGAGGATAAAACCAGGAAGTGACCAATAAATAAGAACCCTCAGGCAAATGCCAGATTGGAGGGTGGGCAGGACCGGCTAGTTAGTGCTTTGCTATTGAGTACTGAGAGTGTAATGACTGAAGACAGCTCAGAGCAGTCAGGGACACAACTTCAGGAAGGGGCGGTGGGGTGCAAAAGACCCCAGACCCCAGGAATGACTTCCTCTTGCAGAGAGTCCTCAATATCATTCAATTATATCACCTGACTTTATACCACTCCATTACCCTAGAAGTGAGATCCAAAGGATTTCAGTTGGGTCTCTGAGTCCAGGCACTTGGGTTTGAACCCAGAGGTGTAGACAGGGCTCCCCAATTCCAATAAGATGACAGATGCTACCCAGGAGGAGGACACACAGGGAGCTTCATGCTCATGGGACAATAGATGACCAGAAATTGATCTCAAGGATTCTGATGCCAACCTGGTTTCTGCTCCCTCATCCTGCTTCCACCTGCCTGCCAAGCTGTTCCTTAGCTTGCAAAAGCCACTTGTGCACTCACCAGGACAAGTGAAAGTCACATCAGCCCCAGGGATATCCACTTGAAATCCTTGCCCTCCCTCCACTTGCAAGCATGCAAGTGAGCTAAAACCAGGGAAATTTATTTCCCAGCCCAGCTAGTGAATAGACTGATCTTTTCAGGGTGGTCCCCACAGTAATTATTGATAGACTTGGATCAGCAGCTCTTTCCTCGAAAGTTCCCAGAGTGGCTGTGAGATTCAGAAAGCGGTGATGTCTCTGCACCTTTCTCAGCCTCGCTTTCTCCCCGGCGAAAAGTTAGCAGTGATGCGTGTCTTTGTTTTCTGAGCTCCTATAACAGATCACGCAGTCTGACATCCAACATGAGTCTTGCCAGGGGAAAGTCAAGATACGGTTAGAATTCTGGGGGAGCCTTTTTCCTTCCCTTTTCTCTCCTCTTGAGATATCAAACCCCTGGGCCCAGGCCTCCCTGCTATCTCTATTTCCAAGGCTAGCCCCAGTGGCTGGTATCGTTCTTCAAGGACCCTACTTTCTTCTGCCAGGTCCTTGGTGCACAGGACAGGGTTCCTGACCTTGATGAGGAAAAGAGACCCCTGCAGGTTTCAGAGAGGTCAACACTGTGGGTGGACAGGGCCCGTCAAGGGCATTTGGGGTGGGAGATACAACATAACCATGGAAAGCATTCAGGGTGTTCTTGTGATGGTCCTAGTCTTGCTTTGTCACCTGGGAATTATCCCAGATGTGAGTACTCCACACCTTTCTGCCCACTGCCTGCAAATGCCCTGACCCCCCATCAGGTATTCTATGAAAACAGGACTCCTGCCTTTGTTCTGTGCCTAGTTCTGAAAGAACAAGTTCTGCCTTGGCCACTAGTGTCACATGCCAGTGTTTTCCCACTTAATTTTTGGTTTTTCATTGGCTCTTGGTGGTAATTTCCTCAATGACATGACTCAAAACTCTTTGGGGTGATCCAAGATGGGTTTTCTCAAAATCAACCCATTATTGACCTCATTTCCTTCTGTCTGGTAACCTGACTCGTAGTGTGTGCTCTGGTGACTCTTCTTATCACTTTAGTCTCCTGCTCTAAAATCTTAGGCTAAAGTCTAAGATCTTTAAGTTCTATAAATTTATGGGGATAAAACATGATCATTAAAGAATTCACTTCTCTCTCATGTCTTAGGTTTCAAAGTATTTGCTGTGCTTGATCTCACTTCCTCTTCACATCAATCCTGGAATATAGACAGAAAAGACACATTGTAGAAAAGTAATCTGAGATAAAACATGCTAAATGTTAAATGATTGACGCAATCTTTCTCTCACTTGCTCATGTACATATATATATATATATATATACATACAAAATTTGTTCTGAATACCATAGATATGCAGATATAGGAAGGTTACTACCAGTCTCACCACAAATATCACCACTACCACCAATGTCACCAACACCATTAATAGCACCATTAGCATCACTGTCACCACCATTGCCACTAACATCACAACAATCACCATTTTGCTAGAGTAAAACTGAATCTAAGCAGAGTGGTGCAACAAACACCACTAAGTCTCTAAAGAAAAGATGGGGTCTTTCACTTTGGGTTTCTTGCCCTCTGTTTGATTGCATAGCATAGGAATTACTCCTAAACACGCTTTCCTCTCATCTCACTCTGAGACCACACACATAGGCATGATCCTTCTGGAAAATCAAGGAGAAATGGGTATGACTTTTAGCTGAGGGAAGATGAGATCTGACTCAGGGCCATACTGGGTGTTCTCAAGGCCTTCCTGCTTCCTTGAAACGGAGTAATTCATCAGTTTTGGAATCTTCTCCTACCCTCCTAAGTCAAATCCAGTGGAAGAGAAAACATGAGCACTGGAGACATTTTACAGAAAGCCAGGAAAATGAACTGAACACTTGCTCAGAAGTCTTAGCAATACAGTGACCACATATAAGTCTTGGGCCCCCAGCATCATCCTCAGATTTTAACATCCCTGGGGAACAATCCCACGATCCCTACTCTTTGACCACTTGCTTGCCCTATTCTCCTCCATCTACACCAAGGTTGTAGAATAAATTCCTTTCCTATCAATTCATTAAGCATCTAAGATGTGCTCTAGGTATAGGAGATGGAAAAGCAGATGGGCAAGAAGATGCCTGCTGCAGGAAGCTACCAAATAAAGAAGAAAAAAAAAAGTTCAATTAGTTTTTAAGAGCATTAATGGTTCTAAAAAAATCAAATAGTGCATCTGCTATGGAAAGAAACAAAGGTTTCTCTCGGAACTTTTCCATCAGAATTGCTAACACTTCTTCTATTTATTGTCCCAACACAGGGTCCACACCATTGAACCTCTTAAATATCAAAGAGCAACACGGCACTGACCAGTCTAAGAGTTTATGCTGGGAAACGGACCAAACAACCAGAACTCACAGGCTCCCAATTAGAACCTTAGTTCTGGTTGTGGCCAAGCACTGGCTAGCAAACTAGGGAAAGTAGGGCATCTCCTGGCCAATCTCTTCCTCCATCACTTCCCTCCAGTGTCTGAGCAGTCCTAGAGTGCTGTTCCTGCATGTGAATGGGAAGCCAAGCCAAGCCAATATCAATCACCGTCACACGTCTCTATTAAAAAGCTGTGCCACCAGCAGCTGACGTTTCAACCAGAGCCACAGCCAAGTGCCAGGGGAGACGCAAATCGCACACTCAGCAAGCACACTGCCTTCTGCAAACAAACACTCAGTTGCCTAATAAAAGTTAGTGAGACGAGATGATGCTGATTTTACCTGGGAAATCCACAATGGACTCAGAGGACTGCTACCCTTCACGGCTTATTAAAAGGGGAAGTGGGGTGGGGGGGTCTTTGGGCAAATGACATGCAGTTGGTGTGGGAGCATGTGTGTGCTTTTCTGGGGGGGGGGCGGCAGGGGCGAGTGAAAGCATGTCCTCTTGTGACTAAGATTTGCCCACCAGCAAATCCTGTTAGCAGAACCCTGCCCTTTAGAAGTAAAGCACATATTGGGGTGAGCCAGAGAAGGTGGGTGCTAAAGAGTTTCCCTTCTTCTCAGTCTGTCCCTACTTTAGTGAGAATTCCCTTAGAGGTTCTCTATGAAATAGGATGCCACCTTTGAAGTCCCAGAGGAAGACGTTTTTTGCCTTTCAAAAGCAAAATGGCAGGTTTCTGTTTTCTAAAGTCTGTTTTTTTTTTTTTACCTATTTTTTTTTTTTTTTGGGTCACACCCAGTGACGCTCAGGGGTTACTCCTGGCTATGCGCTCAGAAGTCACCTCTGGCCTGGGGGACCATATGGGGCACGGGGGATCGAACCGCGATCCGTCCAAGGCTAGCACGGTAAGGCAGGCACCTTACCTCCAGCGCCACCGCCCGGCCCCGAGTCTGTTTTATTTTTAAGGGGGTGAGAATCACACCCGACATGCTCCGGGGTTACTCCTGACTCTGTGCTAAGAAATTGCTCCTGGCAAACTCAGGGGACCATATGGAATGCCAGGATTTGAACCACCATCCTTCAGCATGTAAGGATGCCCTACCTCCATGCAATCTCTCTGCCCCCCCCCTTCTAGAGTCTATTTTGAATGAAAATTAGTATTCTTGCGTCTTCTCCAAGGCCTTTTCAGAAGATAAGTGCATCACTATTGTTCTGCTAATATCCATGAGTAAGAACCCATCCACATTATAGAAACATTTTTTTGTTTGTTTTTATTTTGGCTCCACATCCGACAGTGCTCAGGGCTTGCACTTGACTCTGAGCTAAGAAATCTCTCCTGGTAGGCTCGGGGTACCCTATGGGATGCTGCGGATTGAACCCTGGTTGGCAAATATCCTACCCACTGACTTGATAGGAACAATCTTGATGTGTTTCTTTTGGAGAAGACAGCTGCAGACCATTTGTGGGTGTTTTTAGACGCTCTGGCTGAGCATCAAAAGGGGTTAGTCTTTGTTTTTTTTAACTTCTGCCTTCTTAGTCAGGTTAAAATAACTGCCTGCCTTCTTTTTCTATGCCCTGCAATGACCTGGCATTGTCTGTTGCTAGGAAGGTTGGCAGATTTTCCTTGGACTGAACTGGCAATAGTTACATGACTTGTAGGCATGTGTGGTGGTTTTCATCTTTTCCTTGGAATTTTTCTCAAAGTCATACATGAGAACGTATTAGCAATCAACTGAGACATTTCCTTAACCTTCTTTGTGTCTTTTAACCCCATCACCCATTTCTCTCCCCACCGTACCCCCTACAAAGTCCCATACTGACAACTACAAATTTGTTCCTGGGAACCATGAGTCTGATGGCTTTTATAGATTCGACATATAAAAGAACAAATAGCATTTGCGTTTGAATGCCTGATTCAGTTCATCAAGCACAATGACACCCCCATTCAGGAGGTCTCAAAAGGCAGGACTCTGCCCTTTCATAGGGTGGCTAATGATCCATGAGTGCACTAATCCAGACTTTTGCTTACTCCATTCACAATGGGCACTGCAGCGATTTATCTTGGCTCTTCCCTAATAAGGCTGCCATGGATGTAGAGGCCCAGGTATCTTTTTCAGTGTGTGCTTTTGTTTTCTTCCGATAAATACTCAGAAGTGAAGTTGCTGCATCTTGTAGTCATTCTATTTTTGACTTTCCCCCCCAGTCTCCACCTCCCGGAAGGTTCTATGAATAACACAACACTCTCTCCTTGATTTGGTAACAGCCACTTGAGTAGGTGTGAGCCGGCATCTCAGTATAGGTCGGATATTCATTTCCCTGGTGTTTAATATTAATGCATCTTTTCCTGTGTCTGCTGGTTATCACTGTATCCTTTTTCTTTTCTTTTTGTTTCTTGAGGAATTTGGGACCAACCCAGCTGGCTCAGTGTTCACTCCTGATGATATATACACGGTACTGGGGATTGAGCTGGGGTTGGATTCTCAGCCTTACTCCTTACACTTGCTCAGGGCCTTACTTCTGCATTATCTCTCTGGTCCCAAGTAGTGGTTTTATGGGGAAAATATGAAAATTCTATATCGATTTCTTCTCTCCCTCCCTCCCTCCCTCCTCTCTCCATCTTTCCCCTCCCTACCATTTCCCTCCCTCCATGACTCCCTTCTAACCTTTCTTCCTTTCTTCCCTCTTTCCTTCCATTCATCCTTTAGTCCTTCCTTCCATCCTTCCATCTTTACTTCCTTCCATTCATTCTCCATCTTTCTTTCCATCCTTCCATCTTCCTTTTTCCTTCCCTCCTTCCTTCTGTTCATCTTCCATCCATTCATCCTTCCTTCTGTCCTTCCTTCCTTTCTTTCTTCCAATTATCTTTCCATCCATCCTTCCTTCCTTTTTCCTTCATTACATTCTTCTAGCCTTTTTCCTTCATTTCCTCCTTTCTTCCTTCTTTCCTTTCATCTTTCTGTCCTTCCTTCTGTTCATATTTCTTTCCATACTTCCTTCCATCCATCTTTTCTCCTTCCTTTACTCTCCTTCCTTCCTCCCTCACTCCTTCCCTTCTTTGTTCCCTAGGTTTTCCTACTGCAAGGCACATGGCCCATTATTGAATTACACCCCAGTCTTTAGTCATATTTTAATTGGACTATTGTTTTGCTATTGAGCGGATGAATTCTTCATGCCTTTAAAATAATAACCCCTTATTATTTTCGTGACTTGCAATTCATTTTTCCCATTCAGTGAGTTGACTATTTCTTTTTATGGGTTTCTTTAGCTGTAGAAGCTTTCTTACTATTATATAGTCTCATTTGTTTATATTTGCATTTTTGGTGTGTGTAATTGGATTAAAATTTTCATTCCCCAAGAATATCAAGGAGCTTAATGCCTGTGCTTTCTTCTAGGAAGTTCATAGCTTCAGGTCTTAATATTCTATCCTTTCACTAATAAGAAGGGTGGGTGAATTAGCCAACTCTTGGCACTACTCAAGGACTGCTCCCAATTCTGTGCTCAGTAACTCCCAGGGGTGCTCCAAAGAACCAGGTAGTACCAAAGACCTAACAGGGCTGTAAGAGAACATTCACTCCAATATTTCCCTGCTTCCCCCCTTTTTTTAAAATCACTTTTGGGTTAACTTTCACCTGGAAAATTTTAGATTCTCTTTGGGAATAATTTTAGTAAATTTTGTTTTCTGCAAAATAATTGAGATCATTCAGGCATTTCACATGGATTTACATAGAGTTGAGTAGAGTCATGGTTGACCATCCCTTTAATTTCCTGTTGGTACCAATAGATATCATTTTGTAGGTATAACTTCTGATTTCAGATACTTGCTCTGACACCATCTCTGACACCGCTAAGCTTGCAAGTAGTTCATCTATTATTTTCTTAAAACCTAGCTTGGGAAGTTACTTCAATGGCTTTGTTTTCTAACTCATTAATTTTTTACTTTTATCTATTTCTTCTTTCTGCTTTCCCACTGCTGGAATCTGTTTTATTCTGATATTGCTCCTTGACTTAAATGACTAATTCATGCGTTACTACTCTTCTTAGTAAATATTGAAGGTCATGGTTTTTCCTCTGAATGTGGCTTTAACTAGATGGCATTCATTTTTGATAATGTTATCATTAATCACTATTTTCCAGAAAAGCTTTCATTTCAGTTTTTAGTTTCCTCTTTGAGCACTAAGTGGTTTTGCTTGCCTTGACTTGATTTTACTTTCAGTGCAATTGTCCTTTCTAAATTTACGGCTAATGTCTACCCTAATTTCTACCTGCAGTGCAATCAGAGAATAACACATATATTTTACATCTTTGAGGGTTTACCCAGGTTATCTTTGTTCCCTAATAGAGGTCAATATTTGTGAATGTTTCATGGGCCTTAAAAGCTGCCTTCTCTTCATTTAGTCTAGTGGGTTTGCTATTCATCAGTCTACTTTAGTACCTTTGTTAATTAGGTCCTCAATATTGAATTTTATTCTTTGTCCAGTTGCAGACTGGAGACTGAACATGTAGATTAAAGAGATCTGTTGCTAGCATTCTTCACTCTCTCCCTCTTTAGCATTTCCTAAAATTTGTTTTTCCAATATTGCTGTGCAGTTTTTCATCGTGAAATGCATCCTCCTTTACCGTGATAAAGTTCTTTTCTTTATCCCATTTATCCAACCTCAATTCTCCTTTGTCTGATGCAAGCTCATGATTACTACATTTTATACCTACATTTATTATTTTTAAGCTTTGCCTGCGGCTCCTTCGATTACCCTTCCTCCCTTTTCAACAGCCCTGGCTCCCCTTCCTTTAGGGCGTCTCTTGAAACCAAGAACTCAGTTCTGATTTGTGATCTGAACTGAAAACCATTTTGAGCCAGATGAGTACAACTGACTGCAATGGAGGAAGGAGACAAAAATGTTTGCACCTCGTTCTTAGTTTCTAGCCTCTTTGTTGGTTTCTTGACATGATACATTTTTGACTCTGTGAATCATTTCTCCTCTGGGAATCTCTTTGAAGGCCCATGTTTTTATTCAAGTGGTTTCTTTTTGGACTACAATATGATATAGTGTTCTTAACCTATGGCTTTCAACATGGCTTATTAATTCCTTACTAACTATATGGAAAGATGAAATAGGTTGATTTTCTCTTTCTCCTCACTCCCCATGCCACAGCAGTAAAGCAAGTGCATAGTGTGGTAGAGAGGGAATGAGATGAATATCTTAGGTGCCAGTTTCCAAAGTTTACAGTGATAACCACATCCCCTGGGCACCCTCTCTTCCCACTCTGCTGCGTCTGCTCCACTGATTCATCAGGCATCGTCTCAGAGTAGTCACAAAGAAATGAAAACATGCTTCTTTCTCTTCATCCATCAGCTGCAACATAGCTTTGATCTCCCTGATGTTGGATACAGAGCCATGTAGAGCTCAGTTTTCCTTTCCTTCCAACATGCAGGTTTCGTTCTCTGCCTCTTGAACCCTGATCTCTTATCTAGTCTGAGCTTGAGAGCTCTCTGGCAGCTGGAACTGTGCCAGGTTTGTTCTTCAACTCCTCTTTGCTGGCTGAAGTTTATCCCTCACCAGTTGGCTCGGGAAAGACTCCTGGGAACAATTGTCCAAGATAACGCATGCTCTGAGCCGACTTGTACCTGGAAGACGGTGAGCAGGATATAAATCAGAGCTCACACTTTCTCGCCTTGCTTATCAGGTAGATATTTCTTCTGAGCACAGAGCATTGCTGCAAAGAACTCTGAGTCCAGCCGGATACTGTTCCACATCCAAATGGAAGCCCCCACCCAGTGCCTTTATCCAGGTTCCCAATGAATCTTCCATTTTCTATTTCCATGTGCTTTTATTTTCTGTTTCTATTAGTTTCCATTTTCCATTTGCTCTTTCTCATGGTCCTTTTTTTTCATTTTAATCTAAAAAGTATTTAAGTATTTATATATGTTCCTGCAATATTCATTCCTTACTTGGTGACATTTGACTCCTTTTTGGGGGCAGAGAGATTCATCTTTTTCCAGACTCTCCATCTTCTCTAAAAACTCCCGTGTTTGCCTCCCAAAGCTTTTTCTCCTGCCTCATCTACACCTTCCACATCAGAACTTGTACTGACCTGAGCTTCACACCCACATAGTTCTCCCAGAAATCACAGCCCACTTCTGGTTAGCTACACTTGATGCCTTTATCTTTAGGTACCATCAACCCCTTTCTCACTCTCTTTATGTCTCAAGGCCCCAAGGGCCTTTCCTCTTGGGAAACCTGGTTCATTCATGAGACCTCAGGAAAGCCCAATCCCCACAGGCATGCAGGAAGTTCATGTTCTCAGTCTACCACATCCCAGAGGAGTCTTGTTCCTCCATTCCACCATTAAAGACATGAACCTCCTTTCTCTGGGCAATCTAGAGTGATTTTCAAGCACTAACATTGACAACACAGCACACTTCTCTTCATGAAATCCTCATGTTGTGGGGAACTATTCAGATGTAATACCAATATATACCCCCTGATGTAGCCGCCTTCTTACAAGACTCAACCTCTATGGGCAAATTCTATTGGTTTCACTTACTTCCTTCATTCTGCACAATCCCTTTTTATCAAGACCACTGTGAGTGGTGCTCAGGATTGACTCCTGGCTCTGTGCTTAGGGATTCACTCTTACCTGTATTCAGAGAATCATGTGTGTGCCAGGGTTCAAAGCTGGGTTGGCGCATGTAAGGCACGTGCCTTATCCCTGCTATATTTCTCTCTTTCTCTTTCTCTCTCTTTCCTTCTGTAGTTCTCAGTCATCGGCTATCAGAAGGAAGATTCTTCCCTTCCCCCCACTCACCTCCCTAGATATGTGTATGGGCCACTTATCTCAACAGCTGTAGATTTCTCTGTTCACAGCAGAATGGACTCCTGGATTCCTATTTTATCCAACCACCTGCAGTCTGATACTCATTATTTACTTTGCTGCTCTCATTATCTTCTGTTTGGCCGGAGAAACACCTTCAGGCTGGCTCCTGTGTATGGTCTTTTGATGCATCCCATCTTTTCTAAGGAATATGCTGACTTTGAGGCAACACATACTATTTTAATATTTTCTCTCCCCAACCTGTTAAGGCAGTTACTTCTCTGAGGAACTATAAGCACTTTCAGTGGGGGCAGAAAGCATGAGCTCTCCGGTTCACAGAACATTCTGGTGCCCACAGTATCCCCACACGTCCACTGTGGCTCAGTGTCTTCAGAGAACTGGGAAATACTCACACGCCCAGCAGTAACTATTCATTGTAATTCCCAGCCCACATCCCAGCTTTTGGCTAAGCTTCCCTCTTTACATGTCTGCAAATCTCTTCTCAAACAATGAGAAGCACTGCTTCTGTATTCCTCTCTAGATGTCTTTTATGATCCCCAAATACCTCGCCATTGTTGCAAAAGTCCTTCAGTTCAACAGCAAGGAATAGAAGGACTATTCTATGACCAATATGAGTTTCCAAGAAATAGTATCCATGAAGCACTTGGTCTTCAGAATTCTGACTGAGACCAGAGCTGTAGAAATCGCTCAGTTACTGTTCCCTTCTGAAAAAAGGGGAGCCAGTGGGGGGCTCTTCCATCAGTTTCCCAGCCCTGTCTTGATTATCATGCTCAGGATGTGCTTCTCCATCCTTCTGCTTCTGCATCCTTAAACCTTCACCTTCCGTGACCTGCTTTCTCAATTCTTTAAATGGGCCCTTGCCATTTCCTTGTATCTGTCCCCAGTACGAATCCCCCAGTCTTCCCAGCCAATTTCTCCACCTGCTACCCCCACACCAACTGTTCTACCAGCTGGAAAGGGGAGAAAAGGTCCAGGGGGAGTGAGCAAGAGTAGTGCAGGGGAAAGAATTACTCGTTTTTAATGTCCAAAGTCTTCCATGCTAAGAGCATGGAATCCATTGTTTAGGAAATTATCTCCAACATTAAAGCTTGTTTTCTTTTAACATTTAGATTTAGATCTACTTTGACATCAAGCAACTGCTACTAATTTATATTTTAAGCATCGTTTTCTATTCATTGGATCCATGTTTCCCTTCTGCAGCTAGAATGATACTCATATTGGAGTTGCATTGCTAATGAAAAGGCATTTCTATTCCATCATTTTTCACTGATCTTTATGAACGTGTCCCTTTTTTCCCTTCCATCACAATGATTCAGCTTTATTTTTTTTTCAGGGTTCTACCTTTCCTTGTGATCCCTTGCAACTGCTTTGCATTTTCCAAAGACTTGCTTTGCTCTCCAGCTCCTCCCCACCCCTTCTTCCTACTCCTCCTATCATTGACACCTTCTAGAATTCTTTCTGCTCTCTAGCCTTTTCATGGAAAGGAAGGCTTTGCTGAGTTTCTGAGATGCCTGGTGAGAAACCTACTTATTATTTTCATGTGCTCCTTAATAAGTTTTCTTTTGAGGGGAGATATTTCCATAAGAACATCTTTGCTTCTGTTCGGTGGCACTTTGGAGCAGTGATGGTGTGTGTGTGTGTGTGTGTGTGTGCTAGGATCAACTCTGCCTTAGATTTTCTTTTTTCTTGCAAGATTGGAGAAGGAACAGAGTGGCCTTGCATTACTCCAAAGCTCCCTGTGGGGAGGGATGATGACTGAAGAGACTCAGAGACATGTCCAGAAGCTGGAAACCTTCTGGGTGTTCTTATGAGTGATGGTCCCATGTGAATGTGTTTTGCACAAAACAGTTTTCCAGGCTAAAATTACTTGTGCCTACATCATACCTCAAGGGGAATATTGTGGAATAAGTGGGTACAGAGGAGGTGGGAAGGACAGTGAGAGAAAGAAGGGCCTTTTTGCGACTGTTATTTCCAGCAAAAATTAAAAAAGCAAAAAGCTTCCTTAGAGAATGCTTTGTATTCACTCACCTCCTCTGATTCTAAGGCCAAAATAGCACTAGAAGGGCCTTTCCAGAGGTGCTTACACTCCACAACCAAGCCTTATTAAAGAGGAGCCTGACTGGGGCTCTGAAGAATGCCTCCTACTCCAAGCAGGCTCATAGCCTGTACCCTTGACCTTCACTTTGTTTTGGGCCCTCCTGTCACCCTTCCAAACCTAGTCTGTCTTCTCTCATGGCCTTCCCCAAAGCCAGCTAGCTGTTCAGGGCAGCCCTCACGCACATATAGATGCTTCAGATTGCCTCATATGTGTCCTCAGATCCCCTGACATCTGGGGTGTTATTTCTCATTGTTCTCCTGTTGCTTTTGTCAAGCAGCCAAATGTGCAGAACACAGAAGAGTTGGTCTTGCACACAGCCATACTGTGTGGGAAGGCCTGTGTGCCATCCTCTTGCTGGTCCACATCTCAAAACAAGTGACATTCCTGAGCCTCGGTCACCTCATCAGCAGGTGGTAGGGGAGAAGAAGGACCCGCTGGCCTTCCCTAGATTCCTTCTGAAGGTCAAGGAAGACAGTGAAAGTGCATAATCCCAAGGAAGGCAAGAACTGGAAGCTGTTGACCGGCGCTCTCCGTGGTTCTGACCGCATGCCCGCCCACCAGTGCCATTTCTCCCTTGGCACCTGTTCCTTTCCAACCCACCAGAAAGCAAACAGCTGGTGCTTTCTGCCTAGAATCACACCTCACAGCTCAGACTCTCACCACCTCTCCTACAACGCCCACTCTCACACCCTCAAGCAGCAGATTCTTCAAAATACCAACTTGCCGGCTGCCCCATCTCCTTTCCGCTGGCTGGAAAAGTAGCAGTAGAAAAATACCACTACTTGGCACCATCTGCCTGGCTGTGAGCAAACACGGGCTCCCTTGGCAAGGAGGTGTGATTTGGGGACTCCTGAGCCTCCACCAACCCTGAGGAGTCCTGCAGTTTTGGGCTGCTGGTGGTGGATAGAGCCTCATCCATGGGACCCCAGGACCACCTGGCCACTCCAGCAGCCCCACAGGGTTCAGCACTGATGCAAGTGCAGATGCAAAAGCACTTTGCTTGCCAAGGACAAAGGCCCATATGAATGAACTGGGAACAGAAGCATCACACAAGTTCAGGAGGCAGGACACCTGAGGCTTCAAATCTGCAAAGAGGCCCTGGAAAACCCAGCCCAGTTTAGCACTGGAGCTATAAATGGTTTTCTCCAGACTGAAGAGCATGCAGGAAGGTGTATTCTTGCTTCACTCAAGGACAAGAGCCCTGAAGCACAAGAACAAAATTCAGGAAAGATTGGTGAGAAAAACCTGGTAGGTTGAGCACATGCTTTGCAGGCATGAAGCCCAGCTTGAACCCCCAGTATCATGTAGTCCCCTCGAGTGATTCCAGAAGTACTCAGTGATTCAGGAATAGCCTGAGTGAAAAATAGATGTGGCCCCTAAAGAGAAAGAAATTAAAAGAAATGCAATACATGGAGTCGTGAACACTGATCTTTCCCCTGGAAATACAAAGGATGGACATAGCCTTTTACTAAAATCATCTTGTATTAGCTTGGGACTTCTTCCAGGCAGCTCTAAATCTTGGAAAGCCTTTTATTGGAGACCTGAGGAGGTGTGAGTGTAGATCTTTAGCGGGGTATGGATGTTCTTTGGGGTTCAAACATTTAGCAGGTGCCCAGGTCCCTCTGAAGCACTGCAAACCACCAAGGCCCAAACCATTACAACTAGCATGGAACAAGACAGAACCAGACACAACTAAGACACAACCAAACAGAAATCAAAGAGCTTGCACTGGAGACCAAGAAGGTAAGGCTTCAGATTAGCTCCCACTAATCAACTGAGAAGGCTTAAGAAAGCAACTGCCTCCTCCTTGACTCAGCATATGCTAAGAGAAAACGAGGATTGTTTAAATAGTGAGTCAAGCAGTCCCCCCATTGCTCCTTCCAATCTAACAAGTGAGATCTGCAGCCCCCATACCCCAATAGAACTTGCTTCTTATTTTATTCCAAAATGCCAAACCCCATCCAAACCCATCGGGAGAGGGTCTGGTGTTTCCTGAATCCCGCCCACCCCTGGCCTGGGATGCAGCTTTTATGCTAACAGGTTACAGGCAATAGTTCCAAACCCATGGTTATGGCAAATAGTGTAGAAAAGAAAACTCAGCAAACTCAGGCTGCAAAACCCAGCCCACTCTTAGATGAAACAGTGGCAGGAAGGGGCTGTCAGAATCACATTTCCTACAATTGCTCACCTCTGGCATTCCCAGAAGAAATAGATAACGGAAGGAACCACCCACCCAATCACAGACACATCTGCCCTTGTTCTCCGATGAATTCAGGCTGGTAATGGCTGGTCCTTTCAGTAAAACCAAAATAAAAAGGTATCCTGGGCATACAAGGAGTCAGCTGAAATATGAGGGAAAAAAATGATCTTTCTCTCCCAGAGAGTGAAAATTGGTCTGATGAGAATGCAGGGGAAGACACAATCTATGTGGAGTTGATCACACGGGACCAACCCTTCGTCCAGGGCAGCGGGGACAGATGTAATAGGTACCGTGGCCTGGTCGTTAAACATCTCTGCAGCTTCCTGCGTGTGGTGTGTCTCAATAATGCGTTATGAGGTGTGTTTGTAATTGGCTACTGCTGATAGCGGTCCTTGAAAGGGAAATGGAGTGTGTCTAAATGCAGACAAAGCTACTTAGCGCGCCCGGACAGGCAGAGAGGCTCCTTGCGAGGTCCAAATGGGATACTCAGAGCAGCTTTCACCCATCGCTCGGGAGAGTGAGAAAGGAATAATCTGTCTCAATTTTCTCAGCTCCAGAAACAATATTTATAAAATAGAAGGTGATTTCAGAGCTCATTTATTTTCCTGGTTCACTGTCCCCTCTCTCTGCTGACATCATTTTCTAACCAATTTTATTTCCAACCATTGCAGGAACAGCCTCAATTCTACTTGAAATCGTTAAAAGACAAATCCATTCTTTCCTTGTCTCTGAGCCCCATCTTTCAAAAACAAATGGTTTCATTTCAGCCAGGCCTTTCTCTGCAACAAGATGCCGGGTCTCAGGGATGGAGATAAGAATGCAGGGGTTAAGGTGCTTGTCTTGCAGACAGCAACTCAAATTTGATTCCCAGTACCAAGCACTTCTAGGGGTGATACCTGAGCAAAGAACTAGGAGTACGCTCTGAGTATCACCATGTCTATCTCTTAAATAAACCAAAAAGGTTCCGGGTCTCTGAACAGGCATATTGGACCCTCTTCCCCTCATCTCTGACCTCCTCCATGTCTATGTCCCCAGTAAATGCCAGAAGCACACTCATCCCAAAAGTTAGTCACAATTCACAGGAAAAATCACACCAAGTAAGGTTCTGCTTGTAGCGATGCCAGAAGCAATTCTGCCAAACACATAGAAACTGAGAAGCTGAAGATTCAAAGTTGCCAGAAGAACCTCGTTTCTTGGACAGTCTTCGAGAAGTGAACAGAAGCCAAAAAGGGACTCCCAGGGCTGAGCTGGGCTGAAGAGTGCCCGCCCTGGATTCCCCAAGGGAACAAGGCCATGAAGAAGACAAGCTTCGTTCTTCAGGGAGCCATACGCACGCTGGCAAGCACCACAGTTTTCTGTAAGTGCTCAGGAAGCCATCTGCTCTAAAATTGGTGGAAATTAATACCAAGCTGATTGGTCTTTTTCTCTGAGTGGGAGAAACCAACGGCAAGGCTTAGACCTACTCCCACACAGAATCATGCAAAAACAAAATTCTTGAAGACGGAATTCAGTCATGACTACACCTGACACAGCAGGGGGATGGGAATGGAGTGAGGGAGGAATACTCAGTATCTCCAAATCCCTGAATGACTGCGGGGAGGGGGGTGTTCAAGTCCTCTCTCTGCTGATTTATGCAGTCCATGCAGAGGAGAGTTGGACCAAATATCTCACCCCAGCAGAGCCAGAGGATTTAAATCAGCAGGTTCTGCAGAGCTGGAAAGAACCCCCCCCCAGTGGAATGGAGATGGGTAGGACCACCCACAGTCTCCCTACTTCAGTTCTACAGCCCCAGGGAAGCATCCAGGCTCAGATGGCAAATGCAGCTCCAGTTGCCACAGCACCCCACAGAACTACCCAGGAAATCTGCATTAGTGAACCCCAAGAGTTTCAGATACAGCTTTCCAGGGTGGGGTCCTAATCCTGTGGGCCTTTGCAAGTCTGCAGGACAAAGGTCCAGGACTTGCATTTTCTGTCAGCACTCAGCATGCCTGGTACACACTTCTCTGAACTGGTGGCATCTAACCGGCTTCCTGAATGGCAGCAAGGAAGGTCCCCATCTGCCTACTCCCCCAGGCTGCCAGGAAGGGGGCATCTTTTCAGCAAGTGCCCCTGGATGGCTTCCCCCCACCCCCCAGGACTTACAACTCATTCCACCAAAGTGAAAATGACCCCTCCTTTCTCCCCTTCACTCTACTATGAGTCACTGTGGCCATCATATATGTGTGTTCCTGCCCTTCCAGAGACAATGAGATGCAGGACAGTCGATTTGGGTTTTGAGTGGGTTTCCAGAGCTGGGTTGAATCCCTTTCTCTCTGCAAGGAATGTTTCACAGACAATTTCTTCTTGCCTCTTATTTACCTTTTACTGGGGTCACAGAAGTGCCTTATCAGCCACAGATATTGCAGTCTCCATGCATAAATGGCTCCCCATCCTCTTTCTCATTCCTCTTTGAACTCCACTTGTTCCTCAAGGCACCCTCTGGACCTGGGAACTGGATGTCCTTTTAAACCACCAGCTTGCAAAGAAAGTGCCTTGAAAAGGTCACACTTGTGCCTGGTCAGTATTGTGCCCACTATCCATGAGGTGTGGGCCTTTCTCACTCTGGGTCTGTTGAAGGACTTTCTAGAGAGGACTGCGCATTGACCTCTGCTTGTGCCTGACAGTCAGCTACATGCACTGAAGCTTGCTGTCACATGGCCTTGAGTATGTCATTGAGTTCTTCTGCCTCCTTCCTCTGGAAGCCATGAAGGGATGGGGGCCACACTTGAAGGTGTCCTGGAACTGTTCCTATTTCTATGCTCAGGAGTGACCCTTGGCAGTGCTCAGGAGGCTATAAGCAGTTCTGGCAATTTGAACTAGGTTTGCTACCGCAGCTTCTTGCAAGATGAGTGAGTGCTTTCCCCTTTGCACTATCTCAAGCCATGAGGTTCAACACATTTTGACAGTGATGACAACCTGACTTCTGCATGCACTAACCTCAATAATACGTCTTCGTCTTCCAAGAAGTGCATGCACCACTCCGTACTTCTCTCAAATTCCACCCTAGCCCAACTGAAGATGTGCTGAGAATCTGAGAACCTGAGAATGAATATGCTGGCCACATTTTTCAGCAATTCTGGGTCCACTCAGCAGTCTAGCTATTTTGCAGAACAAGATGCTATTTTCAGTGCTGTTGGTAGAGGCCTTTGGATTGGTCCTCATATTGCTTTCTAATTAGATGTCTTTCAATTGATTCCTTTGGTTTACATGCTAAAAAGCTGTTTCCCCATTGCCTCCACATCTAGCTTTTTCTCATCCTTTTGGGGGTGGGGCTTTGTTTTTCCCAATAAAGGCTGATTTGGAGAAGCTGTCATACTGGCTCGTGGTTCCATGTGGTGGAACAACTGGCTTGTGGGTGAACAGCTTTCAGTGTGAGTTTCTGGCCTATTATTCCTTCCCAACTGTGAGTTATTTCATGCATCTGATTGTTGCTGGACCTGCGCCTCTTGTCCTCCCAGATTTGGGGCATGGGGATCCCTCTCCCTCTCTGGGGATCGTAAAACACATAATCTATCATTTAACAAATACCACAGAGGTGACCCCAGCACACCCCTGTCTTCCAGCCATCCCCACAACCTTCCTCTGCTCCTTGGGCCACACCAGATCTTTTCTGTGCTCAGTTTCACCTGCTAGATGCTTCTGGAATCCCTATTTGTAATGTGGTAAGCCTAGATGTTTCTAAACAAACCCACAATACAGTCACCATCCTTGTGGCCCCTTTCCACCAAGAAAAAAGATTTTTCTGGGACTAAAACTCATGATTTCCAGAGCCCTTATTATACACAGCTGCAATGAAATCTGGGTAGCCCTTCTCTGTGAGTAATAATTCCAGTCACTAAAGCAAAATTCTCATAAAACATGGACAGGTGCCAAGGTCAATGCAAAGGCTCAGCCTTCTCACCTGGATTGCTTGACAAAGAAGCCTACATTTAAAATTGCATTTGCTGGGAAGTTGCAAAAAAATGCAGACTGACAAGACAATTAATTTGGGACCATGGCAGCTTGAGTGTGACCCCGCTTACCTGAGCGCAGAGCGGCCCCTCTTTGTTCCATCCCAGCCACCGCCAGAGCACAGGAGTGCTCTGAAGTCTACAGAGCCAGAGGGGAGGAAGCTGGTGCAGAAGCAGAGGCTGGAGACCGGTGTGGAGTTAGATCAGAGCTCTCTACTGTAGTGGACAACTTGGTGGCGGGGGTGGGGGTGGGGGAGTGGGGATCTGGCTACCAGAGAAAAAAGCAGATCAGCTGTCAGAATAGAGCTGAAACAACTTTCTGTCTCCATGGCCCAGAGAAAGGATAGAGAGGCTGGTCAGGCCTCCCTGTGTGCTGAGAGTAGCTCAAGGGTCCCTTTTGACCACCTGCCATGTAAAGCCATTTCTAAACACATGGAAGCCAGGGACTATTCCCACCAGCTTTCTATTGATCTCTCCTACAAGCAATTGTAGAAGTGGTTCCAAGTCTTATCCAGAAAAGAGTGGGGGAAAATGAAACCCATGGCAGAAAGCACAGCCAGAGAGACAAGCAAGCAGAGCAGGTAGGAAGTGGTTATTGGTTTAAAAAAAAAGCTGCTGGAGGAGATGATGGGCAAATAAATAAATGAATAAATAAGTAACAACAGAGTCACATCGTTTGGGTTATTCAATGGAAGTACGATGCTAAATAAAGGCTTTCTGGAATTGAAGTCATGATTTTCAAATAAAAGAGCGTGTTGGATGAGCTGATAAAAGGGAGGGTCATTGTACAGATCTGAGTGAGAAGCTCAGAAGATCAAATGGAAAACTATACATAGCTCAAAGGCAGTACAAGAATACGGGAGATCAAAATCAGTGGCAAAAAGGGTATTTGGAGAGAAGATCCAGCCCGACAAAATCATTTGTGCAAAAATAGTCATTGTTAAAGGAGAATGATTATAATAGATAGACAAGAATTAAACCAATGGAAGATGGATAATTCTCCAACTTCAAAGACCTGGGCTATAGGCATCTAGAAGTCCATGGACACCATTCATAGACTAAGTGCTATTCAAGCCAGATGTTCCCCAGCTGTGTGATTTATGGGGCCATTGTAGCCCTGACATCAGGGCTATAAGCACTTGCCCCATCTGAAGGAAACACTCCAGTACAATGTCTGGATTCAAGCGAAAATCTCTAGATGGTGTGAAGAAGAGAGGGTGAGGAATATGCATTCAGGTTACAGGACTCAGTACAGGTTAATACACTGATGTTTGTGTATATCAGCAGAGATTCGGACTTAGTATGGCTTAATACAAATGTCAACCCTATGTCAATACTTGTTTGAGTTTTGTTTAGGGACCATACCTGGTAATGCTCATATACTCCTGGCGATGCTCAGGGGACTGACCATATGGGATGCCAGAATCAAACTCCTCAGGTGAACCACAGGCAAGGCAAACTCCCTACCCATTGTGCTATCTCCTTGGTCCCTGTTCATGATTTGGAATTGGAAAGTGATCAACAATAGTTGAGAGATAACTCCACTTTGACTCCTGAGAAAACCTGGACAGGAGAGATTTTAGGGGAGGAGCATTTTGTTACATAGCTCCACCTCCAACACTCAATAGACAGCAATGCATTGTGGGCTGAGAAAAACACAGTAGAATCAGTGCTTCTCAGGCAGCTCTTGTAAGGGGTCTGCATGCTACCACCAGATGTGACCCAAAATACCCCAAAGAAAAGAAAGATAAGAATAAACACAGAAGGGGCCCGGGAGATAGCATGGAGGTAAGGCATTTGCCTTTCATGCAAAAGGTCATCCGTTCAAATCCCGGTGCCCCATATGGTCCCCCGTGCCTGCCAGTAGCAATTTCTGATCATGGAGCCAGGAGCAACCCCTGAGCACTGCCAGGTGTGACCCAAAAAGAATTAAAAAAAAAGAAAAAAAAGAATAAACACAGATGGGGCCGGAAAGATAGCACAGCGGTGTTTGCTTTGCAAGCAGCCAATCCAGGACCTAAGGTGTTTGATTCGAATCCCGGCGTCTCATATGGTCCCCCGTGCCTGCCAGGAGCTATTTCTGAGCAGATAGCCAAGAGTAACCCCTGCGCACTACTGGGTATGCCTCCCCCCAAAAAATAAATAAATAAAATAAAAAGAATAAACACAGATGAAATCAAAGCACTGCACAAGCACTGTTACTATTAGATCAGGTGAAAGGAAAGGTGCAATTTATGAGAACTGAATCCCAACGTCCATTGCAGAAGTCCAATCACTGAAGCTCCAAATAAATTCAAAGTTGAATTTTACATGGCCATTTTTACAGGACAGATAGTTAAGCTATTTAAACTACTCCTGCAGGGCCAGAACCCTAGCACAGCAGTACAGTGTTTGCCTAGCAAGTTGCCCACGCAGAACCAATCAGTTTTGAGGCCCAGCATCCCACGTACACATGTGTGGAATGATTAAAATGATGAGCAGTGATTAAAATGACCAGAAATGATTGTAATGAGAAAGGAATGATTAAATGAATGAATGGGTGGGTTGATGAAACAATGACAAGAACAGAAACTTTGGAACAATGAGGAACTCTCAGGAAAAGAGAGGATGGGTTGGAAGCCCCAAAAACTAAGATAACAATTCAAAAAAATTAAAAAATAAACTATTCCTGCATGTTAAAAAGAAAAATATCCCTAATTCATTTTATGGAAGCACTATACTCTTGTTTCTAAACCCTGATAATGTATCCTCCCCAGTTCAATGCCATAAATCAATTTAACTAATGACTCAGGATGTTAGAGTTCTAAATGGCAACAAATAAGATAAAGCAGCACAGGGCCTGGGACATAGCTTATATATATAAGCTATAGATATATATGTGTAGATATATATGTATAGATATATAGCTTATAGACCAGGACATAAATAGGGATCCATTTTACTGTTCCATACCACATGGTCCCCCAGGCACCAGTGTGGTAGTCTACTGCTCTTCAGGACTGATTGGCTTGAACAACACTACAGCTCAGAGTCTTAGAATGTAACTGTTAACGCTGATGGAGTGGCCCCTGAGGTCCCTAGTCACAGAGTAAGAGGCTCCCTGAAATAAACATATAAAATGCAACAACATAAATTAAAAAATAGACTGTAAGAACTGAAGTTTATTGCAGGAATGCAAGGATGGTTCAAACTAAAGAGACTGAAATAATTTCCTGCATCAATAAGAGAAAATCAAACTACAATAAATTCCCAAATCAGAGCCCAGGAGCTGCCTCAAAGGGATGAACACGGGCCTGCCATACACAGGCTCTGGGTTTTCTTTCCAGAAACACATGGGCTCACAAGCACTTCCAGGTCTGTCCTTCTGTGTCCCCACAGAACCATAGAAGAGGCCCCCAATTAAACAAAACTAATAGGCAGCTAGAGAGATGTATCAGCAGTAAGGCACATACCTTGTATATAGCTGACCCCATTTATTCCCCATTCACACCCAATTATTCCCCACAAGTGCTACCAGATATGGCAATGGAAGTATCCATACTGCTAAAGGGTCCTGGGTGATTGCTGGGATTACAGAACCTGAGCAGTGTAGCATCTTGCATTGACCACCCAGTCAGTCAAGCAATGCCAGGAGAGGACCCCTAGACCACCTGAGCACTGATTAGAAGGCCCCATAGAATCCAAAATAAATTCTAGTAAAAACCTGAACTATGATGGGAAAGATAATATAGGGGTTAAGGTCTTAAGGCATTTACCTTGCAGGAAGATGACACTTGTCTAATCCCTGGAATCCATTATGATTTTCCAAGCACCACCAGGAGTGACTGCTGAGCATAGTCAGGTGTAAACTTTATAATAAGTCAGGGGTAGTCCAAACTCAGCCTCCAACAAAACCAACCAACCAAAAAATCCACCTTGAAGTAAAAAAAAAAGAGGGGGGGGAAATAGAAAAATGTGATACATTATGCTGAATTAAAATGAGAAGTGAATAGTATAATACTAGAGGAATTTGTATCTGCATTGAGTCCTGTATTTGAGTTTTTGTTTATTTTATTTTGGGGCCCCGCATTTCTATGCTCATGGCTTATTCCAGACTCTGAGCTAGGGAATTATTCTTGGAGAATTTCATTGAACCATGTGGATGATGGAAGTAAATTCCAGGTCATCCTCATACAGGGCAAGCACTGTATCCATTGCACTTCACTCTGGCTCCTAAAATTGAGAGTATTACAAGGTATTTTATTTTTAATATTTTCAAAATTGTTACAAGATAGTGAGATTAACCAACTATTCAAAAAGGAGAGATAAATACAAACCATGTTGATAACGATATGATTTTATGCCCAGAATATCCAACAAACTAATTAAGATTAAACCAATGACTATAATTATTACTTTCTTTGTTTGGGGGCTACACCCAGAGTTTCTCAGGATTATTCTTGGCTTTATGTTCAGGTGTTACTCCTGGCAGTGCTTAGGGGATTATATGAGATATTGCAGATCAAATCTGGGCTTGGTGTAGGCAGGGCGAGCACCCTACCCACTCTACTATCTCTCTGGCCCCTATAATTTTTTTTTTCAATCTAGCAACAGGTCTTATTTAATGGCATAGAAAGAAAATAACAGGTCAGTAGAAGGTAATCCAATGTTTATAGGAAATAACTCTATGGCAAAAATGGTTTTTCAGTTGCAGAAGAAAATGGAGTGGACTTAATTGCATGATATTGACACAAAGGATTATTTGAAAGAAATTGAAATTGAATCCTTACCTCAACTAGATATAAAAATAAAGTCCAGCTATGAAATAAGATTTTAAAGCTTTTTAAACATACAGAAAAAAATTAGGAAATTTGACATACAGCCTAGACGTTTAAAAAAAAAACTTTCTTCAATAGGACACTCATTAACTATTTTTTAAAATGGTATTGACATACAACAAGCCCAAATTTTACATGGCAATATATACAGCAGAAGCAAAGACAAGAGCATAACAATTGATTAGGGAAAATTCCTTCAATTCATAAGACCAATAAAGAGCTTTCTGTAACTTACAAAGCCTCTTATAATTGACAACAAAAAGACAAGCAGCCCGGTGGGAAATGGGCAGAGGATATGAATAAAGGCTCTTCAGAGAAAACAGATATTTAGACACATTTGAAGACGAATGCACACCTGAAGACAGACTCAGATTCTTGTATCAAATGACACTAGAATTCCCATCGACACCCTGGAGATTGGCAGTAAAGATGGCAAATCTCATAGGACAGGGAATCTAGGGTGAATATCAGTGAGAATAAATGGATATGAGTGCGGTATTTGGAAAGGCAAGCTCACTCTATCCATTAATATCAAAATTACAGACTCCTTGGAGAATTCTTACTGCTCAAACCCAGGCCCTGCAAGTAAAATGCCACCATGAAAGAATATCAATAACTATTGCACCTCATGGACAAGTGACAAGAACGAAGGGTCAAGGTGAGGCTCCATCGAAGAGAAACGCCTGAATAAAACAAGTCACAACCCTTGCCTCGGAATATTGTAAAGTCACTTAAAGTAATGAGCTAGCTGACCTGAGGATTTCTAGGATGTCGGGTTCAATGAAGGGTAAGATGCAATGGAGTAGATATAATAGAATCAGTTCTCTCTCCTTCATAATGACTTAAGCAGATCTATAAATTCATATGTTAACTCCCGGACTAACTGCAGTCCCAAAGAATGACATAGAAGTTGGCATGCTCAGGTAGGGATGGAAATTACCTGAAAGTGGACGGTTGAGTGGAGGGGAGGAAAAAGGAACGCCTTAAAAATCAATCAAGTGGGGCCAGAGAGATAGCATGGAGATAGGGCATTTGCCTTGCATGTAGAAGGATGGTGGTTCGAATCCCGGTATCCCATGTGGTCCCCCAAACCTGCCAGCAGCAAATTCTGAGCATAGAGCCAGGAGTAACCCCTGAGCTCTGCCGGGTGTGATTCCCCCAAAAAAAACCCAAACAAACAAACAAACAAACAAAATATCAATCAACCAAGAAGCAGACATGGAAATCCAGCTACATCCAAGGTCCATTTATGTCACCATCCATTTTTATGTTCTAACATTATCTTTTCAATTATAGATCTTGTTTAAAAGTATTTCCAAGAACCTTGTTCTTTGATCCCCATTCTCCCTTGAACATGTATTTCACTTACTTGTTTCTGTTTCTTGGCTTATTTATTTCCACTCTAGAGAAACCCGAGTTTTCCCTCCAATTCATACTTCTCCCCCTCATATCTTTTTAAATAAGTTTCCATAAAAACTTTCTTGCTTCATCAAAAAAAATTATTTTAATTATTTTGTAGAAGTCATGCCTAACAGTGATGAGGCCCACCAGGGATACATTTAACACAAAAATCTTTCTCTTTCTAGTCTTCTGCCTCCCCCAACTATTAAAGAATGTGGAAAAACCAGACACTGGAGAGATAGTACAGTGGGTAGGGTACCTGCCTTGCACATGACCTATCCAGGTTCAATCCCCAATATTCCATATGGTCTCTGGAGCCCACCAGGAGTGATCCCCGAGTTCAGATCCAGGAATAACCCCTGAGCACAGCTAGGTGTGACCACCCCCCAAAAAAAGTGAGAAGAGCTATGTTTATTTTATGATGGTTGAATTGGATATCTGGGTTGGTCCAGGGGCCGGCCACAAAGAGTCTGGTAGTCTAGGGTACCACCGTAGCCTTCCTAGAACACAAAACAGGCTTCAGTTACTGATGGAATTCGATGCTCCCCAGCCTAATTTTCCTCCTGAAGGCGTTTTGCCTCCAAGCCATTCTTTCCCCTCCATCCTGCGCTTTCAAAAAGCAGATACTTTGGGAACAAGTGGATCCCGGCAAATGTACTTCTTCAAAGGGCTCTGAAATGACTTTAAAAGACTGCCCTAAATCCTTCTTCTTCTAATAACAGGCCCTGAGGAATAACAGCTTCCCAGTGTTGGTGAAGCAGCCTGAAGGACGAGATTAAAGTTCCACACACTCCTCTGAGCTCCACAACAGAGCTGTGTGCAGGGGAAAGGAATCAACCTTGCAGAACTCTGCTGTTAGACTGCAGAGCACCCACCTCAGCCTGCTACCTGCTGAGTGGCTGGGACTCCTCATCCTTTGCACAATGACTCCACTTGTACTCAAGAGGGAGAAAAAGACTCCAGGCCATGCTCATCTCTTCCCCAGACAACAGCCATCCCTGCAACATGGATTGGGGCTGATTTTTTCTCCAGGAAAAAAAGCCACATGCCCTGGAAGCCAGGAGGGAAGCAGAGTTCTAAGACAGAAGTGGTGGAGTCAGCAGGGACATTGCTCTGGATTTCCTGGGATTCGAAGAACCAGTCCCACATCTAAGGTCCCTGCCATCTTCCCCAGCAGCAGCATCCTCTATGCACCTGCTGCAGCACCTCCTATAGGTTTTCTGTAGAGCTTCCTATAGGTTTATTATAGCGCCCCCTATGGTTTTCTCATGGGATTACTGCAGCACTCCCAGAGACTTCCTATAGAAACTGTAGCGCCCTCTAGAGGTTTCTTATGAGATTACTGCAGCGCCCACTAGAGGTTTATTGTGGAATTACTGCATTAAATTTAAATACAAATTTCTTATAGTGCTTCTTTTAGAATTCCTACAGAGCGCCCTATATGTTTACTATAAGATTACTGCAATGCCCCTATAGGCTTCCTATAAGATTATTGCAATGCCCCCATAGATTTTCTATAGGATTATTAAAGCTCCCCCTATAGGTTTATTATGGGATTACTGCAGCACCCCTATAGGTTTCTTATGGGATCACTGCAGCGTCCTAGAAGTTAATTATAGTGCTTTCTCTAAGATTACTACAGTGCCCCCTATAGGTTTCCTATAGGATTACCGTACTGCCCCCCCATACGTCTATTTCAGCACATCTATGGGCTTACTGCAGCTTCTCCTATGGGCTTGTGGCAACATCCTCTATGGCTCTACCGAGTGAACTGATAGATTTGACCCAGGGACCAGGTGCTGGGAAGTCACCCCATTTTTCCCTACTTTTGGGAAACCTTTCTCCCTGTATTAGAAGGTACCCATAGGGAGAAACACCTTTAAAGGCTTCCCCTCTTTCTCACCAGTTTCACCCAGGGAACCCATTTCAGGATCAACCCAAATCTCGCCCAGCTTCCTGCCCCCACATCTGAACTTTATAGGTGTGAGCAAGTCACTCTGCACATTGTTTGAGCCCCAAGTTTGTCACTGGTCTTCAAGGAGTAGTCATCAATACACATAATATGGTGTAAAGAAGGAATAGCTCAACATGAAGGAAACACCTCACATTTCTCCTACAAGTCATCCATGGCCACTCCCCAAGGAAACCCCCCCTTTCTACAGAAACCAGGGCAAGTTAGGTCACATCCCAACTTTCGGTGGCCCACAGGACAGCAACACAGCAGAAACTGTGTAGGGACAAAAGGCAGGACCAGGGCTTCTCTCTCCACTCAATTCAGAAAGCATACAAGCACTCTTCCAGAAGGTTCCACCCTCAGAACTCAGAGTCACAATATGCAGGAAGACAACTAAAAATTCACACTGTTGGGAGTGCATAGAGTATAAAATGGAAAGCATGATAGAGAATGATAGAAAAGAGCCTGCTCTGATACCCCCAAATGTCTGTCAGAATAATTCACACCAAACTTCAGGTGTCTTCATCTCTCTCTTTTCCCCCTCTCCCTTTCACTTTCCCTTCCTCTCTTCTATCTCACACACATAGGTGGGTCATTTCCTTTTTAGGCCATTTCTTGTTGTTGTTGTTGTTGTTGTTGTTATTATTGTTGTTTTGGGGCTGCACTAGCAGTGTTCTGGGCTTTCTCCTGACTCTATGCTCAGAAATCACTCCTGGTAGGTTATGGGGATCACATAGGATGCCAGGAATCAAACTTGGGTTGGCTGCATGCAAGGCAAATGCCTTCCCCACTGGGCTATAGCTCTGGCCCAAACCGGGTCATTTCTTTACAACCTCTTCCCAGGAGCATCTACGAGACTATAGGGGGTGCTGGTATGACCATCTCAATCAGATCCAAGTTAGTTCTCTCCACTGACATTTGCCCCGGAAGGACACAAGATAAGGAGGTCATGGTGATGACTGCCCAGGGACCAAAGATGCTGAATACAAATCTAGGGAAAGTGGGAGGCTTAGCATCAAAAGCCAAGCAAACAAGGTGGACATTAGATTAAAAAACTAAATAAAAGCAAGCGCATTTCAAAGTAGAAAATTTTATCGGTAGCTTATTTCTGGTTAATAGCAGGTATTTGTTTGGGGTGCTAATAATCTAATTAGCAGTCAATCCAATGCATCCTTTATAATCAGCTGATCCATAATTACTGCTCCGTGCTGAGTATTTCCCCGGCACATGATAGCTTTCAACTCCTCAGCACAAACAACCAAATAATTGGTGCTATTATGCTGCATGTGCGTCCGCTCCCTGGGTGATGCAGAGAGGGGTGTGCCAGCCACTGTGGCCTTTGCACCTCAACATGTGCTGCTCAGTGCCTCCCTGTAACCTCTTTAGTGGGTATTGAGAGGCCCTGAAAGTAACCTTACACTCTTCACAAGTGCTCCCCGGGAGATGTCCCTTTATATATATATTTGGTTTTTGGGTCACACCCGGCAGTGCTCAGGGGTTACTCCTGGCTCCATGCTCAGAAATTGCTCCTGGCAGGCACGGGGGACTATATGGGGCACCGGGATTCGAACCGATGACCTTTTGCATGAAAGGCAAATGCCTTACCTCCATGTTATCTCCCGGGCCTCCTGTTTATATTTTTAAGAGACTTCCCTTTCTCAACCTCCACCCCAAGACCAGTTCCTTATCTGCAGGATGGAAGTGCTGGGAATCCATGTCCAATAGTGCTGGTAGCTCCAGAGATATCTCTGTGAAAAAGTTCTGCAAAGTTTCCACTTTGAATCTTATGAAAATGACTTTTCATAAAAACAGGAGCTCGTGGGAGAAAATCACTTCATTCCCAAAGGTTCGGGGCAAAACCTGGTGTGGGCCGATGCAAAAACAGGACCAAGACAAGCAAAGCAGGCTGGTTGCTAAGGGGAAAATTTATTCAGTTCAAGGCTTTTAAGATGCCAGATCCATGTGACTTCAAAGGGCAACGAAGGAAGGGAGCTTGTGGGGAAGCTGGAAAGAGGAAACAAGAGTGGAGTCTGAAGCCAGGCAGATAGGGGTGGAATCCAGCTACGCAGCTTTTATTAATGACTTTGGGGGTTTCGATCTTTTCTCAGCCTTGATAAACCTGCTCAGAAACACAGCGGCAAGTCCCCGTGTAGCTCTGGGGCAAGGCACATGTCTTGTGTGCATACGACCTGGGTTCTCTGCCTGGGTTCATCAAAGAAGAGAGCTGGCATGGGAATCACTGGGCACTTTAGCAGGGATTCATTAGTTTTCTGCATTTGAGTTTTCAGGGTTGCAAAAAGAATAAAAAAAAAATAAGCTGGTCTTCTGCACACTGGGGGCTTAGGTGGTTTCATTCCCTGCTCTGCAATTGAGTCCCAGCTTCTTCGCTTCAGCATCAAGAGATTTCTGTCAGGAAAGCAAAAACAGGCCCAGACTACCTTCTGGCACCCAGGTCCCCTTAGGAGTCTCCCCCTTCTCCTTAGCACCCACTACCTGAAGGATTCACACAGAGCAATCTTCATAGATGTGGGTTGGCTGGAGCCTGCCTAGCTGTGACAAAATCTTCCATCTACCAAGTAGGGGTGAGAGATGAGAGGCTGGAGGCATCAGCAGTCCTTTCTCCAAAGACTTGGAGTGTGGGAACAGAAATCAGTGGTGATAAAATGAATAAAACTGCTCAGCCCTGACCCCAAATGAAGTGTTAAAGCCTGAGTCAGCAGTCATAGGCTCAGCTCCATTTTCCTTTTTGAACCTTGTATTGAAGTAGGATAACCCTGCAGACAAGAGCCAGAGCTGTGTGGATTTCCCCTAAATGATCACATCCTGTTCAATCTCTTTATCAGTGGCCCCCAGATCAAAAGACTGAATAGCACCAGTTCTGCCCCAAGGCACCCCGAGCCCGTTCCACCAGAAACCCCAACTAACACACACCACAAAGGGTATTTCTAACCTCCCTCCCTTCCTTTTAAAGAGAAAGAACTAGAATTATGCAGGCCCTGCTAGCATCAAATCCAGACAGTTTGATGACATCCTGCAAACTAACCATGAATTTTACCTTTATAAATATTTCAAAATATTTCCCAAGGAAGAATGACATTTTGGGAGACATGGAAACAAAAGGAATGTCCATGAAAGTGTGCAGAATCAAGTTGTGCTGACACATCACCACAACAGCAGAGACATGGCACTTCTCCTCTAAAATACCAAGCACCCAAACTGGTCAGTTTGAGCACGTGGACATTCAGGGCAGTTTATATGCATTTCAGGTTTGTTTAGAATCACAGGGTTCGAGGAGCAGAAGAGGATCGGCTTTCCTAGAACCTGCCAGGAAGTTTGCCAAAATGCACTCTCAGTTTTAAGAGCAAATCTAAAATCTGGAGTGGGTCCTGCCATCTCTGTTTTAGGAGCAGAGGGAGAAAGGTTGGAAAGAAAGTTGCTCTGGTCTGGAATCGAGCCCTCACTGAAAGAGCCATCAAGGTTCTTAGCAGAGAAAGGTGAGTATGGAGCTAGAGAGGTTTAAATTTCTTGTATTCCTTTTTATTTTTATTTTTTGGAGGGGAGGAGGGTATCCACATCTGGCAATGCTCAAGGGACCTAAAGGTGGTCTTGGGGATCGAATTGGGTTGGCTATGTGCTATGCAGGCACCTTACACACTACACTATCCCTCCAGTCTCTTGTTTGCTTTATATTTGGGGCCACACCTGAAAATAAACAGGGGTTACTCCTAGACTTGAGCGCAGAAATCACTTCTTGGCAGTGCTCAGGAGTTCATATGGGATGTTGGGGATCAAGCCTGGGTTGGCCTCAAGCAAGACAAATACCCTCCTTGCTGCACTATTGCTCTGGTCCCCGCATTCTTGGTTCTTACAGAAGTGAGTGGAATGCCAAAAAATGTGTCAATATTATTTTTTCCTTGGGGCTTGAGTGATAATTTTTGCCTTGCATTCGGCTGACCAGAGTTCAATCCCTGGAATCCCATATGGTCCTTTGAGCCTACCAGGAGTAATTTCTGAACACAGAGGCAGAAGTAACCCCTTTGAACCACCAGGTGTGGTCGATAAAAACAAAGCAAAACAAAAATTTGTTTTCCTTGAGGTTAATCTCACCCATACAACAAATCCACCACCACCCCAGCAGTGTAGCCCATTGCTGACAAAACACCCATGAATACAAATCTACCTCCTTGGGGCCCCGGGAGATAGCATGGAGGTAAAGCGTTTGCCTTTCATGCAAAAGGTCATTGATTCGAATCCCAGTGCCCCATATGGAGCCCCGTGCCTGCCAGGAGCAATTTCTGAGCATGGAGCCAGGACTAACCCTTGAGCACTGCCGGGTATGACCCAAAAACCAAAAAACAAAACAAACAAACAAAAAAAAAAAAAACAAGGGTCCGGGCGGTGGCGCTGGAGGTAAGGTGCCCGCACTAACCTAGGACGGACCACGGTTCGATCCCCCGGTTCCCCATATGGTCCCCCGTGCCTGCCAGGAGTGACTTCTGAGCAAATAGCCAGGAGTAACCCCTGAGCATCACTGGGTGTGGCCCAAAAACCAAGCCAAAACAAAGCAAAACAAAACAAAAAAATCTACCCCCTTATACTTTTAACTACTGATGCTGGTGCGTACCACAAGTGGCTCACACTAGCCTATAGTTTAACAGACACAAACTGCAGGACCAGCATCAACATCCTTATAATAAATAAATAGACCAAGACATCAGGGTATGTATGCTCAAAGCTTGCCTGTCATATCTACCCTGCTAGCAGCCACAGAGAGTTGAATCTATACCCTGTCTACACAGTAGAATAGAGTAGTAACCAGGAAGTGCCAGATGCAAGATGCAGGCAGTTCATCCTGTCCTGGGCTGGAGAATCAGGTCCCGGCTGGCATGCGCCTGCCAGTATTTCAAACCCAAGGCTTCGGGATCTCTCAAACAGCAATTTCCCCCTTAGGCGGAAATTACTTCTGATTGTTTAAGGACCACATTCATCATGCGAGGATTCAAATCAGCGGTTTGTCTTCCTTGTTCCAGCCTGCTTGTTGATGGCGAGTTGAGTAGAGTGACACATCGCACGCCGTGTTCCCTGCTGTCAGAGCCCTCGCTGGAATAAAGCTAGCAAGCTCAGGCTCACCCACTACATGGGGCACAGACAGCCCCTGCCCTCCCTCCTCAAGTGTGGGATGCAGAAAAAATCTCTTTGTACCTTCTGCAGAGACCCCAAGTCGATCTAGCAGCTGCCAATGGCAACAGGCTGTGAGATGACTCTGAAGGTCAGGCCTGGGTTCAACTTGGCTGATCCTGGGAGAAATCCCAGAATTCCCTGGTCTCCAGGAAGGCTCCTTGGGACCTTCCTTGATGTGATCCCTCCATGTGATCCTCTCAGAGTTGGATGCTCATTTCTCAGCAAGAAACACTAGTTTTCATGTCTAAGAAAAATAAGAAACATTGTCTACTTGCCCTTAGCACAGGAGAGAGGGGATGGGGAGAGAGGAAAAGAAAGAGAGAGAGAGAGAGAGAGAGAGAGAGAGAGAGAGAGAGAAGTTTTCAGTTGCATTCCAGAATGTCCTTCTTGCCAGTGTTACCACTACCTGCCTGCATATGCATACTACTCTATTGACTATGGACTGGTGCTGGTTAAAGAGCACTCTTTTAGAATGGACTTAGCACCCCATTTCCTGATTTCTGGGCAAATCAGGCTTGCCCAGATATACCCCTCACTTAGAACCCCAGATATATTATCTTCTTAAAACCTGACACCCATTCATCAATGAGGAAATAACCCCAGAAATTATCTGTGACCAGAACTCTCATGCTGGGAACACTGTGGTGGTTGTGGATGGTGGAAGAAGGAAGAGTTCTTGGCTCCTCCCTTCTTTAATTATTTGTTGTTGTTTTGTTTTGTTTTGGGGTGACCCTCATTCCTAACTTTGCACTCAGGAATCATGCCTGGCAAGCTCAGAAGACCACTTGGGATGCCAGGGATAGAACCCAGGTCAGGGGCCCGGGAGATAGCATGGAGGTAAGGCGTTTGCCTTTCATGCAAAAGGTCATCGGTTCGAATCCCGATGCCCCATATGGTCCCCCGTGCCTGCCAGGAGCAATTTCTGAGCATGGAGCCATGAGTAACCCCTGAGCACTGCCGGGTGTGGCCCAAAAACCACAAAGAACCCAGGTCAGCCGTGTGCCAGGCAAATGCCCTCTCCCTGTGCTATAGCTTCAGTCGAAGGTCCTCTCTTCTTACTTCACCTCTGAGCAGTCAGCACTTTGAATGGCTCCACCCCCAAAAAGATCCCCTGGGCCCACCTTCAGCCCCTCAGTCAATACAGCCACAGCTGGCTACTGTCAAGGGCCCATCTATTAGCAGCTGATTATGTGGGTGGCTTCTCTAGGCATGGGTGCACGTAGCCCGCCCGTTGGCCCCGATTCTAGGAAACAAAGAGGCTGCTCACGTCTCAGTGACCAGCTCAGAACTTGGCCTCCATCCGGCCTGCATGTTGCAGCTGCGAGATGGGCACATAAATATTGATCAGGCCGATAGAGGAATGAATGATGAGTGCTCTGGGAGGAACTGGAGCAGTTCTGCGCATCTTGAGCTGGGACACCGTGCAGGGAGGGAGCTACTCTCACATCCAGCCTCGATGTGGACAGAGGAAAGGGCGCCACAGTTGGGTGGGAGAGAGCTGATCGGCAAGGCTACCCCTGGCCCGTGCATGGCCCCCCACCATTTCGCTGGAGCAGGACAAAGACGCAGACAGTGCAACCAGGATCGTTATCAGAGAAGGCGGCATGCACATGGGTGTTTTTTGCAGTCTAACAGGGGAGAGGACAAGTTTGAGCTAACGGTTTAATTGCATCAGTATCTCAGCCAAGCTGTGGAGCTGGTTTGAATGAAACTGTGCCTGCCTGTCTGGGCCTTGTCTGAGGGGCAGAGGGTTGGTGTGTGTGTGTGTGTGTGTGTGTGTGTGTGTGTGTGTGTGTGTGTGTGCTTGACTCTGGTGCAGAAG